>CAWUPB010000826.1:0-138244 GCA_963924115.1 Dovyalis caffra | reverse complement strand
CCAAGATTTCTCACATCCCCACAGTAAGGATTGATGATTGCCAAAGAGACATTTTCGTCCAACATGTTCAGGTATTACTACTCAAAAAGTTTCGTTTCTTTTCAACTAATCAATGACAATTTTAGTATGAGATTTGCTTGCTTTGATAATTCTATGTGCGTGTTCTTGGCAGGAATTCCATCACCATTTGTGAAGGGGCTAGCTGCATGCTTTCCTCCTTTTCTTTCTTCTCTTTATATCCTCTCCTGCAACAAAAAGTGTGCAACTGATCCCTGATTGCCTCAGGAACTGGTGATCAGGTTTTTTTTTTTTTAGTTTCCCAATGTTGCTGCCTTGCCAAATAAAAAGAGACATGGAAGTTCAATTAACTTTTTTTTTCTGACATAAAAAATCATAAAGTCCTTCACAAAAATCTAGGAAAGAATTTATAAACACTTATTTTACCATATAAATGCCAAAAATTAGCACAACAACCATACTAAAAGATCAAATAAATTTATTGTACTAGCTCCAACAATTAATGATTTTATATTGAAACTGTTAGAAAAACGAATCAAATAAAAAATAAAATAAAAAGACATTATCAATTATACCATACAAAATTTATGTGATTCCACAATATGCTTAATTTACGGCTGCATTAAGAGTTTTTATTAAGTTTTTCAATCAACTACAAATATAAAAATTAATGTATAGGCAATTAAGGATTATAAGAAAAAAGCTTTACTAGCTTATACACTTGAGTCAATATTTCATAGCATATTAAATTACACGCTACCTATATATTAGTTTCCACAACTTAATAGAAATTACATTTACAATTTAGTTGAAACAAAATATAAAATTGATATTGATGGAAATAGTTTACTATATTTTCAATATATCAAGCATTCATTTTTTTAATGTCTATTCATAAGCTTACTTTCATGCCTCTCCTTACCACCAGAAGTGGAGGAGGAGGCCATAGAAATCTGCCAAGTAAATCAGAGATTCCGAGTTGTTTTCGCAAACCTTGCACAGGGATGCAACTTCTCCTTCAGGGACAGTATCCCATTCCGAGTTGATTTAGGTCCTGAATTTTTTAAAAAAATTGCAATTAAATCCTTTTTTTATGTAGTCAAAGCTATCCCAATATCTATCTTGAGAGTAAATTATAAATTCCTTTATTTAGTTTTTCAAAACGAACTAAAAATAATCTTTTTTAAAAAAATTAATTAATTAATCTCTCTATCTCGATTACAATTAATCTAATATTATTTGTTTTAAAAAATATGTTTTTTTCTCATCAATTTTTTATATATATATATTTTTTAATTTATAAAAAACGAAAAAGTGAGAAAGATATGGCTCTGGCCAGACTTGAGTCAATTTCTGAGAATTTTCCAAATAGGGCAACATGCTACCCGATTCTCATATCTATTGATTAATCCGAGATGACCAGTACTCCTAATTTACTTTACATTTCATTTGCTACATCAAGTTTTTCTTTTTTGCCCTTTTGATGGGCTCAATTTGTTTTATATGTCAAATATATATATATATATATATATACACAAATAGATAATGCTTTCTCTCACGTTTATTATCAGAAACTTCGACAGTATCATTGTGTTGCAGAACAAATTATCATCAAGCAGCCTTAGTCAAAAAGAAAAAAGAAATATTTCTCAGGAAAAAAAAAGAAGGAAAAGGAAATAAAAAGATCCCTGTTCTTATTGTGGGTAAGATGACAAATATCAGCATGATATAAAAGCCCTGGGCTTGTGCTTGAGGCTTTTAGCCCATATTCAATGATGCTTTCTTCACTTAAAAAAAAACAAACAAACAAACTTGTTGAACTAAATACAAGAAATTACTTTTCACTGTCCAGGTTGTGTTGGACTCTCTTCGAAAACCCAATACTGAGTAATAGTAAGAAATGAAAAAAAATAAAAAAAACAAAATAGGCTCTGATCCAATTAGTTGTTTTTTTTTTATATAAATATTTACATCTAATAAAGTATTTTTTAATCAGATTTCACATCAATCAAAATTAAATCTCTCCATTAATGGCGTTAATGGTAAAAAATAAAATAATATGTCTTCTTTTTTATTTATTTATTATTTATTTTAAGGATTCTCATGAACAATACCAAGCTAAGAATAACAAAGTAATTAGCTACTTGATCTTTGGCTAAGAGTTAAATTTTGTCTTGTTTTTGGCAAATTCTAGCCCGTGACTAAGCTCCCAAACAAGACTAAAACATTAGACCATCAATTGATGACAAAAGGCTTGTCTTCTTCATCAAACCTTTTTCTTTTGTCAAATGTTCCTTTCTCCTTCACCGCCAAGCTTGTTTAGCTTAATAAAGAAAATCTATCCAAAAAAAGAAGAAGCAGCCAAACTCCTTCATCACATCACCTATCCTTGTGGGTCCTTCATGTTTTGTCTTAATCTCTTCCTCTAATACAATCTCCTAGTTTTAGCTGAATTTTAGGCAACTTTTCTTGGTAAAGTTCTTGCTCACCATGCCCGGCCACGCTAGGAAACAAAATGGGCAATTAAATGCATTCCCTTGAGAACACCCCCAACTCTACATTGTTATGACCGATAGCCGTTCAAGACAAGAAGCTACCATTCATAGGTGAAAAAAACCCCCCATCCCTTTTTTTCTTTGTTTGGTCTCTATCCCACAAAGCTAATCTAAGCAAGAAATACCAAAAGAATATTAAGGGTTTCTCTACATAAAATCAAGCTTTCTCTATCAAAGATAATAACTAGATCTTGAAATTGTACACCTATAAATGCTTAATGTATATCTTGATTTCAAATTTGTATTTAGTGAGTGTTTTTGTTTGATTTTTGACCCACTACCAACCTAATTTGAATAATATGATCGACACGACCAAACCTAGTCAACTTATGATCTGATTTTCTGTTGCAAATATGACAAATTTAAGAAAACTTGTCAAATTTTTGCTCTCACGGTTTTTGTTTTTTTAGCCAAGAAATTCCAGATCTATTCAAGCATTCCTTTCCTTTGAGGTGTAAAAATGTCTCAAGGTTGAATATTTACGGTGGATTTGCTCTTCTTTCCACCATATTCGAGGATAAATAAAAATAGAATAACGCGGAAAATAAAGATAAAAATTAAAAATATAAACAGTCAAGTAATCCGATTTATAAATTAAGGTACTTATAGTTTTTTAAATCAGAAATTAAAACTCACTCACTGACTCACACCAAAAATCTAAAAAAAATATATAAAGTTATAAAATTTTATAAATATCTTGTAGCATTAAACATAATATTTGAATTATTACATCTGAATTTAGTTGATTATTTTCTTTAAATTCAACGATTTCTATCAATATTGATATTTTTTTTGTTGAATTTGAAATCTTCCTCGCCTGACATTTGGAGACATCTTGTCTAGTGAAGTTGCTGGTATTTATTCCTTGACACCTTAGCTTTTCTCTCCCTCTGTATCGAAAAATCAAAATCGTGCCTCTTTACCAAACCAAATTGGAAACGAAAAGAAAAAACTTAGTTCTTTATTGAAGATTGTATTTCTGATAAAAACTCTGACTTCCTTCCAATATTTGGCAATTTGGACTGGAGGGTGTGAGCAGTGAACAGCATATGAGATAACATGGTGGCAAACTTAATAAGATCATACAATGGTAATATGCTTCTAAAGTTGATGAAAGACAATTAAAAATATAAGCTTCTAGGGTTCAGGTTGCAACTCATTTAGTTGTTAAATGTTAAGAAGTTAGTGTTAGTAATTAATAATTAGAAGGGCTGGAGAAGGAATTATATTACCATAATGAACTAAATTGATTATTATTATAAAAATGAAAGATTACTCTGATCTTTAAACTCAAATATTTTAAAAAAAGATTTGAATATGTGATTTTTTTTTAAATATAAAAAATTCATTATCACTATACTAAAAGCTTATCGATTAATTTCTACTAATTACTGCTAAAAGAATAAAAAGATTTTACGTGGTCTTAATTTTTTTTATGGGTATTAATTAACACATACCTTTGTTTTCAGACAAAGTACTTAATAATATGATATTACATGGTCTTAATTCTCTTTCTAAATAGAATGAAGCAATAATATATGGTTAGTTATTTTTCCTTTCATGTTATAAAAAAATTATTTTTCTTCGAATAGAATATAACACTACATACGAAAATCAAAATTTTTTAACAATGAAGGAACAATACGAACATTTTTATTCAACAAGAAATCAAAATGGGTGATTTACTCATTCTATATCAATAATATTTTAAAAAGTGAATCTAAAATGAAGATGAAACGTTTTGGGGGTAGATTCGATGAACTTGCTTTCTAAAAGATACAAAAGTATTCATCAATGGGAACATCCCTCAAACAAGGAACTCACACAGAAGGGGATCAAAGATAGACCAATGGAGGTCATTGATAATGGTCATTGCTTCCATCATTACCACTAAATAGACCAAGATCACAAAACCAAAGGGAGAAAAGAAGAAAACAATTAACAATTAGGTAAGTGGGTGTCATATAAATGTTGTTGCAACTTCCACTTACGTATATATTCAACTTATCACAGTACAATGATGTGGTATACCACTAGCCGCACAATTACATGGTCCATCTTGAGCATTTGATTTTATGAGATTTATAATAAAAAAAGCATTTAGTGCTAACAACAAATTAGCTCCAACTTATATAATTATTAACAAATTAGTCCTAATCCTTTAAAATCTTGCTAATTTGTCCCTAAGCTGTCGTTGGTTTAACGTGTTCATTGGTATATCAGTTCTTCTTAGCACAAAATTGGTAGCTTAAGCTCACTGTCCTCTGCTCTTGTAGTCGTTGTAGATTATTATTATTATTATTATTATTTAAGAGATTGACATTACATATTAAATTAAAAGAACCAAAAAAAAAAAAAGTCGATATAGTTAAATAGTATTCAGGTTTTTTTAATGACATACAACTTAATAAAACTAATCAAACACTTTTAGCATTATACAAATGAGCTTAGATATAGTATAAATTAGATTGTGAAATTATGTTATTTTGTGTAGAATGTTGGACCTAACGAGATAAAAATATTGGTTTTTCAAATATTTTATGTAGGTTTACGAATCGGAAAAAGTTGTTTTTATATTTGTATTCTAAGATTCAAAATTCGGCAAATCTGATATTAGGATTTGTATTTGTACCCGAGGAATGTATTCGAGTTCGAACAACTTAGGTTAAAGGGAGAAATTAGCAAGATTTTGAAGATTGGAAACTCATGTGTGAACAAGCATGAAGGTTAGGGACCGAATTGGAGGTATCTCAAGCATTTATTGTGAACGAGAAATGGGACTAGATATTCCAAGAACTCCCACCAAAGTTTCCACAACTAAAGTTAAAAACTTCTATCTACTTTTGGCTTTTTCCACAGGCTCTTCGTCTCTTTGTCTTAATGCATGGAGAAAGAACCAAGTGGATAGTCTAATGGTCTAATGCCCTTCGAAAAGAAACAAATGGTGGTTTTGTTGGGACTTGTTGGTATTTGCCTTGCAATCCCCACTATCACCCACTAGGCAACAAGGAAGGGTGTTGTTTTGTTTTGTTGGGGCATCGTTGTATTTTTGTTGCGTTTGAGCATAAAACACGAGTTTTCGGCCAGCTCTTATTCCCGTCCACTTCACAACAGGACAAGAAGACTTATAGAGAGAGACAGAAACAGACAACACAAAATTTAAAGAGAGAGATAATCTAGGGGGCTCTGTTTTTTCAAGAAAATCCATTATTCCCTCTGATCCCCCCAATGGACAACAAAACAAGTAGTGACAAAAACAACCACTTGTTTTGTCTCTAAAGCAGACATGGAAAGTCCCCTAAAAGCCAAGAGCTTTAATTCCCCTTTCACTGCTCATTTTGAAAACAAAATCTTAGGCCAGCAGAAACCTTTGTAGAGTAGAGTAGAGCAGAGAGCTCTTTATTCACTTTGATGGATTAGGAGAATTGAGGGACCAAGCTTGAAGCTTTGTTTAGGGGTTTTCGTGGGTTTTTTGTTAATTTCAAAGCCCATTTGTGGATTTTGATTCACTGCTGGTTTTGAACAGTAATTCACAGGAGGAAACCAGTGAATTCTCCCTGGTAATTCCCCATCTCTGTTTCATGTTTTGAGCACAAATATTGAGCTTTTCCGTCTATTTTTATTTTTTTCGTGTAACAAAAGATAAACCAGTTGAGCTTGCTTTGAGTTTTTGTAGAAAGAGCTTGCTTTTGTGTGTTTCATTGTTTAGTTTGGTTTCTTGCTATTGTTTGGTTGCAGAGAAATTGTGTGGGAAAAGAAGGGAAATGGAATGTTTGAATTTTAAGTGTGATTATTGCGAAAGATACTTGCTGGAGGGTTCTTGACGTTTTACTTTTAAGAATTGAATGATCTTTATCTAAAATTAACTGTTTCTGTTTGGTCACAGAGAAAATGTTGGAGTTGAATTTTCTCCATTGCTAAGCTAAGAAAAAAGTTCTCTGAATTTAGCTTTACAAAGCTATTTGGCCAGTTCTGTTTACTTTTCTCTATTTCTTAGTAACAAGGGGTGTTAATCTTCTTCAGATTTCGTGTCGTGGATTTTTTTTTTTTTCATACGAATTTAATCATCTAATACCATTGGAACCTTAGAAGCAGAGTGCTAGTGTCTTCACCTTCTATTTTGTGTTTTTGTGTATTCATATATTTTAACAGGCTGTTATTAGTCATTTGGAAGATGTAAGAAAGGAAAAAGTCAATACTTTTTTTGAGATTAAACTTTTTAACTGAGGTTAATCCAACAATCTTACTAAGATGATGGGAGTTGTTGCCGTTTGGAAACCCAAACTGCATGGCATAAAAGACCGTGTTTTCTGTTCGTGCTTTTCCCCTTTCACAGTGGGATTATTCACAATCTTGACAAAGAAATAAGTTATGCTGTTAATTCATCAAATTTGGAATTATTCTGGACTACTTTTCATGTCATATTTCTTTGTCCAGGTAGTGAGTTTGGTCTCGTTGTTAATGGTAGGAGTGGTTCAAGAAGAAGGATCATCATCTGTAACTTCACCACCTCTTCAGTTCTTTCCGTGGATGCCTCTATCACCAGGGATAGGATCGCCATACCCTTGGCTGAGGGAGCTGAAATCTGAGGAGAGGGGTTTGTGTCTGATCCATCTTCTTCTTGGCTGTGCTAACCATGTAGCGGCTGGTAGTGTTGAGAATGCAAATCTTGGCCTTGAGCACATCTCCCATCTTGCCTCTCCTGATGGTGATACCATGCAGCGAATTGCTGCTTACTTCACCGCAGCACTTGCTGATCGCATTCTCAAAGGATGGCCTGGTTTGCACAAAGCTCTCAATCCAAAACAAGCATCTTTGATATCTGAAGAAATTCATGTTCAAAGATTATTCTTTGAGCTCTGTCCCTTCTTAAAGCTTTCTTATGTGATCACAAATCAGGCTATTATAGAAGCTATGGAAGGGGAGAAGATGGTTCATATCATTGATTTAAATTCATTTGAACCTGCCCAGTGGATTAATCTTCTTCAAACATTAAGTGCACGGCCTGAGGGCCCGCCTCATCTGAGAATTACAGGTATTCATGAGCAGAAAGAGGTGCTGGAGCAAATGGCTCTCCGGTTAACAGAAGAAGCTGAAAAGCTAGACATCCCATTTCAGTTTAATCCTATAGTGAGCAAACTAGAGAATCTTGACCTTGAAAATTTGCGTGTTAAGACTGGAGAAGCTCTTGCTGTCAGTTCTGTACTTCAGCTGCATACTCTCCTGGCAATGGATGATGAGATGCATAGAAGGAACTCTCCATCAGGATCTAAGAATCCAAGCTCTAACCATTTTCAGAGAGTTTTAAAGATTAACCCAAACCGACGTACTCTAGGTGAGTGGCTTGAGAAAGATTTTGTCAATGTCTATAGCTCAAGTCCTGACTCAGCATTATCCCCACTATCTCTTGCTGCTTCACCGAAGATGGGCAGCTTTCTAAATGCACTTAGGAGTCTCTCACCAAAATTGATGGTGATAACTGAGCAAGAATCAAATCATAATGGGTTTACTTTAATGGAGAGGGTCACAGAAGCATTGAATTTTTATGCTGCACTATTTGATTGCTTGGAGTCTACTGTATCAAGAGCATCATTAGAGCGGCATAAGGTTGAAAAGATTCTATTTGGGGAGGAAATTAAGAACATCATTGCTTGTGAGGGAACTGATAGAAAGGAGAGGCATGAGAAGTTGGAGAAGTGGATTCTAAGGCTTGAGTTGGCTGGGTTCGGGAGCATTCCTCTGAGCTACCATGGTAGGCTGCAGGCAAACAGGTTATTGCAGAGCTATGGCTATGATGGATATAAAATCAAAGAAGAAAATGGATGTTTGTTTATTTGCTGGCAGGATAGACCGCTTTATTCTGTCTCTGCTTGGAGATTCAGGAGGTATGATTGAGAGATTTGCGAACATATGGGGAGTGTGCTTTCTTTTATTTTGCTACTGTTCTTTGTATAAAGAATGATGTTAACTTTTAATGTGCAGTTGCATGATGTTCTACTTAAAGTTGCAAACATTTTCTCTGTTTATTTAAATCTTTGTAGATATTTGTTTATTTCTTTCTGATAGAAGTTGGATGATATTTGTTCCATACATCCAAATCTTGAAGTTAGTTTGGATTCGAGAAAGAATCATCAACACTGTAATCAAGATATCCTGCAAATTTCTTGTGTTAGAACTGAAAAAAGCACAAATTTCTTGCAAATGATAGTGTAGAATTTTTCATTCTGAACTCTTGAACAGCATTGATAGGAAAATCAAAATACTTCCTTTGTAGTAGCAGTGGACATAATGGGGGAAATAAAAGGAAAACTGCAGATATCACTAACAATAAGAACATTCAGAAATGCACAACAGTCACGTTGTATTCAACGACAGCATTTTTTGTCTTTGGACTAAATGAGATTGTCTTCAGCAATGAATAGCCTCGAGCGAACCGGAAAAGCCCGCTACCTCCAACAATAGGCATTTCCCTGACTCATCGAAGACTTGGTTGCGACCTAGAATAATCAGGGCACTGCCATTGTACATACCCTCAACAAAAGCAAAATCGAAAACCATAAGCAATCCAGTTTCATGTTGAGAAGCAACAGCATACGTGCCCTGTGCTCTTCCCACGAGTTTTGAAGTAGGTTCTGGCTCTTCTGTTAATGGATTATCCGCCATAAAAGTCCTGCCAAAGCCACCAGCTTTTGTCTTTGCTGGTCCAGCAATTCTCACGGTTGTTGGGTTTTTCCCACTGGGGATATCGTGGAAGTAGAAATGCAGGCGGGTCATTTTCTCCATGCGTTTTGCAGATATGATCATAGGGGATTGCTCAGAGAATTTGCCATTAGTAGTGCCGGAAAATGCCAAGATGACAGTGACATACAAGAGAAGAAGAATGTGAACAAGAAAAGAAGCCATAGGGGTATACTTTTTATGAGCTATGTTGAGGAATGCTAGAAGAGGCTATATATAGGATTGTGAGCAAGAATTGATGAATATTGTAGTGTGAGATTGGCTTGTGGAAGTGGGTTCATGAGGCAAAGTAATCATAACTTGAACTTGGTGTTGCATCAAAAGCAAGAAACAAAGTGATAGTAGAGAGTCATATTGATGAGTTTGAGAGGGCCTCAAATTTCCTGAATAATGGAACGTGTAGTACTCTTCAGCATTTAGGGAAGTTAATTAAGTAGGCTACCCTATCTCAGCTGGTTCAGCCAGCAAACATGATTAAGCTTTCTTACTTAAATATGACACACATACACTGCTCATTATCAAATTAAAAAAAAGATTAATCGATAATATATGCAATTAGGAGTACTCAATTTGTGGTTGGAGGGATTCTGGAGAATATAAAATCATTGAAGAAGCAATCATAATGCTTAGCAGCAAGTGCTTTGAACATGGCCAATAGGCCAAGTCAGTCAGAGCATGCTTGCTTTACAATCAAGGTTTTGCAGCCTTATGTTGGGGAATGCCAATGCCATCAAAGCTTACTTTACTTTTACCTGAATCTTTCAACTTGGCTTTAAAAAGTTGAAGTGCTCTTCCAATTGTAGTGATATGGGTTTATGATTACAATTTTCACAAGAAGAAAGAATCATTTTAAGTTTCAGAACTAGCTTATAATTGTAGTCTTGTAATGATCTTGCATCCATTTGCTACATGTTCTGTGATATGCAAACCTTCAGTAATAGGGAATAGAAAATAGCTGGAACGATTATTTCACGGTAATGAAGGTTTTGACTAAAATAACGAGTTTTTTTTTCTTTTCTGAGAAATCTTGAATGTTGAATCCTGCCCAAAGCAGAATATTTACACTGCCCATCTTATCGTAGCACTGCGCCCTGTCATTTGCCTGCTTGTAGACATAAGCTTCATTTCAAGAAGAAATTAGTCATTTTAAACTCTGTTGGATCTTCCTACTTCAGAATTCTATCACAATTCTTTGTTCTATTCTGTCAAAAGATCTTGGAATCGTTTTTGTAGTTCGAAAGTGCATGATTCTGACCTGTACACACCAAATTCCCCGGTCTACAGACTGGACTTAGCATCAAATTTAGCTATAGGATTAAAAAATAGTGCAGCCGGTAGGAATGAGTTTTCATGCAAGACAGAAATTTCTCAGACACCATGCTAGGGAATAGTACCATTCTGAACATACAAGCAAATACCAGGGTTTCATTGCTACAACACTGAAAATATTCAGCAAGCAGAACTAGGTAAAATAAAGAAAAGATAGGAACAAAATGAAAACCTTGAAGTACGACAAACTGATACGAAACATTCAGAATTGAACAACAGACACATTGTATTCAATGACAGCAACTCCTGTCTTTTGATTAAATGAAAATGTCTTTGCGAATGCGTAGCCTCGAGCAAGCCGGAAAACCTCGCTACCTCCAACAACTGGCATTTCTCTCACATTATCAAAGATGGCATTCCGCCCAAGAATACTTAAGGAACTGCCATTTTAGATACCATTCACAAAAGCAAAATTCATCACCATAAGCAACGCAGCATTATGTTGAGAAGCAAAAGCATAAATTCCCTGTGCTCTTCCTACAAGCTTCGAAGTTGGTTCTAGCCCTTCTCTCAGCAGGTCATCTGCCATAAAAGTGCTGCCAAACAAGTTGCCAGCTGCCGTCATTTTTAGAGGCTGAGCAATTTCTGTAGATGTTTGGTTTTCTCCACTCTGAATGTCATGGAAGTAGAAGTGCAGGCTGGTCTTTTTCTCCATGCCTTTCATGGTTAAGGTTATAGGGGATTGTTCAGAGAATTTGCAATTAGTGGCAGAGAAGAATGCCGGAAACACAATAAAACACAAGGCGAAAGCAATGTAGGACGCCATTTTGGTGCATTTTTCTGATCAGTGCTAGAAGAGGTATTTATAAGATAGTGGTAATAAGAAGAACTGATGCCATTTGTGTTAGATAGGCTCCTGAAGTAAGAACCGAAGAGCAATAGAATGATCTGATGACTTTGATAGGGCATTCAATTGTAGAAAGAACACTTTTCATTGTACTAGCAAGAGACAAGCATGCAGATATGAAACTTGAGGAACAGGCAGCTTAGGTGATCCAGAGCATGCTTTTTACTATATTTGGGCATGGACGCTAGTAAGTGCATTGCTCATCACTAAGTCTCTCAGAGCATGCTTGCTTCCTTAACAGCTTTATATTTTTCCAGAACCATCAAAGCTTTCTATCCTACTCTTCCCAGCAAATTGGTACTTGATCCAATAAAGATAATATTGTGCTCTTCTCATTACACACAGTGTCTGTTATGTCCTGATAGAGTTTTGCATTTCAAGGTTGTTTTGCTAATAACATAATTGATTTTTACACTAATTAGATTTAATTGAGCAAGTTTGCTACTGCAAAATGGCAGTTATTGCTTCCATTGAATTTTCTGATTCAATGGGTTGACCTTGGAACGGGACCTGGTTCATCATTCTCAAAGCTTCTCTTAAAGAAATAATATCTATCAATTGGATTTGGGATTAATAAAAAAGAAAAGAAAAGAAAAAGTAAGGGGGAGGGAAAGAAGCGTTGCCTATATAATTTTCAGTTTTTCACATACAATTAACAACCCAAAAGAGTAAATTATAAATGAGTCCCTCTAGTTTTGAGAAAAAAATTGATTAGTCATTTCTATTTCAAATATTAATTATTTAGCCTTTTTTAATCTATTTTATGTTCTTTTCTAATTTTTGGTTTTAAAGAAATAAACAAAGGAAGACATAAAAAGATATTACGGAAAAAATGAAGGAAAAAAAATATTTTTTAAAAATAAAATAATATTAAATTAAATCTGATCAAAACTGATTAAATAATTAATTTTGGAAACAAGAATGACTAATTAATTTACTTCTAAAAACCAAAAATACGGAATTGTTCAGGAGGTGTTCTTTAGAGGAAGGAGAGGCCTTGCCCACTTTAGTAGAATGCTCATTTAGTTTTCCTGAAAGTTGAAACAGATCAAAAGCCCAAATTATATATGAAGTCACTAAGTCAGGCTCCGATCAAATTATAGGCCCATATAGCAGCCCAGGAAATAGAATAGCAGTAATGGGCCAAGCTGGATTCGAAACAGCATAAGCATATAAGTTTTGAACCTGGTCTGAACCTGTACCATACCAAACTAGTCTCACCTGGTCCATGATGGATATGAATAATCTTATAAAGTAGCCCAATAATTTATTTTTCAAACCTCGCGGAGATGCTTTGTCCATTCGTAGAAACCCCTTTTTAATGCCTGGGGGTCCCACTTCCACAATAATTTCCAAGCGAAGTCTAAGTCTACCCGAATGGAATCTTTAAGCCGAAAGCAGACAAACTATTTTTGCAAGTTCTTTCATCAAAACTAATCCCAAATCTCTTCTCTTTGTTCTTCGCTACTTTCCTTAGCTTTTCCTTTCTTCAGTTTCAGATTCAGTTTCCTTTTCACAATTAGCATCCTTCCCTGGCAGGAGAAACCATGTCTTTGATCGGAGAATCACTGCTCTCTGCTGTCGTTGAAGTTCTTGTCAACAGAATAGCTTCATCCGAGATCAAGGACTTCTTCAGAGGCAAAAAGCTTGACGATGGAAAGCTGAAGAAGTTGAAGGCAACCATGAGATCAGTTGGAAAACTTCTGAATGATGCAGAGGAGAAGCAGGTTACTGACTCAGCTGTGAAAGATTGGCTTGACGACCTCAAGGATGCTTTCTATGACGCTGATGACTTCTTGGACGAGATTGCTTATAAAGCTTTGCAGTTGAAGTTTGAAGCCGAACCTCAAGGTGGGACTTGCTCAGGTCAGGTGCAGAACTTTCTCACTTCTCTTGTTCCATGTAAGAAGGGGATGGGAGAGATGCAACCAGAGTTAGACAAGATTCTTCAGACTCTTCAAGACTTGTTGCAACAAAAGGATGCACTTGGTTTGGTGGAGAGCATCGGAAGAAAACCATCCTCACAGAAAATACCAACAACTTCGCTGGTAGATGGATCTGGTGTTTATGGTAGAGATGCTGACAAGGAAGTCATAATGAAGTTGCTGCTGTCAGATGATGCAGAAGGCAGACGACTGGATGTGATTCCCATTGTGGGTATGGGTGGGATGGGTAAAACCACCTTGGCTCAGCTTGTATACAAAGAATTTGTTGTCTCAGATGACAGAAGTTTGAAGAAGTCGTTTGCTCTCAAAGCATGGGTCTATGTCTCGGAAGAATTAGACATCCTTAAGGTTACAAAAGATATCCTTAAGGAGGTCAGCTCAGCGAAGGGTGATGAGTTTGATAAGATGACTGAGAATCAGATTCATTGCGAGCTAGAAAAGAAATTGACGGGGAACAAAGTTTTGCTTGTTCTAGATGATATTTGGAGCGATAATCAAGATCACTGGGAGTTTTTACTGAAGCCTTTCAACTCTGTGGGTAATGGAAGTAAGATCCTGGTGACAACACGCAATGAAAATGTTGCATCAATCTGTTCTACTGTTTCAAGTCATCACATGCGGGAATTAACTGATGATGTTTGTTGGTTGTTATTGTCAAAACATGCTTCTGGTGCTGCAAATTTCAATGCACATCCGGAGGTGGAAGAAATTGGTAGAGAAATTGCGAATAAGTGTAATGGCCTACCTTTGGCTGCCAAAACCATTGGAGGTCTCCTGCGCTCCAAAACAGATGTCAAGGAATGGAGGAAGATATTGAAAAGCAATTTGTGGGAATTACCAAATGACAACGTTCTTTCAGCTCTACGATTGAGTTATCATTATCTTCCACCATATCTAAAACGATGCTTGACTTATTGTGCTATGTTTCCTAAGGGTCACCTGTTCGCGCAAGAGGAATTAGTCCTTTTATGGATGGCTGAAGGATTCATAGTCCAACCAAAAGGAAACGATGAAAGGGAAGAAATAGGCACCCAGTACTTTGGTGATCTTGTATCAAGGTCATTTTTTCAGCCATCAAGTTGCCGCCCATCACGCTTCATCATGCATGACCTCATAAATGATTTAGCAAGATCTGTGTTCGGAGAATTTTGCATGCAACTGGAGGATGGTGATCCAAGAAAGAGCAAGAGACGAATCCGCCATTTGACGTACAGAACAATTAAAGAAGACTCCTTTCAGTCATTTGAAGGCGGTTGTGCCCCCCAATCGCTGCGCACCTTGATGAGTCCACCAAATTTTTATTTGAAATTTCTGGAAAGTGAGGTATTATGTAATTTGTTGCCGACACTCGAGCGCCTAAGAGTGTTATCTATGTTATTGAATGAAGATATATCTATGCTGTCTGATTCAATTGGCAATTTGAAGCATCTACGCTATCTTGATCTCTCTCATTCAACGATTACAAGGCTTCCAGAATCAATCTGCAGTTTGCATAATTTGGAAATTCTGATCTTATGCAGTTGTGGGAACCTTGTTGAATTGCCAGCTAACATAGTAAGTTTAATCAACTTGCGTCATCTTGATATTGGAGGTATGACTTTGCAAGGGATGCCACCGCAAATGGGTAAACTTACAAAACTTCGAAAATTGACTGATTTCTATGTGGGAAAACAAAGTGGTTCTGGCATTAAAGAGTTGGGGGAGCTTCAGCATCTACGTGGACGCATTTCTATTAGGAATCTTCAATTTGTGACGGACGCTCAAGATGCCTTGAAAGCCAATTTGAAGGGTAAAGAGCACCTCGAGACGTTGGGTTTATATTGGGGTAAGAGTGATAATTCACAAGTACAAGGAGGAGTACTCGAACAATTACAGCCTCATGAAAACATGAAACGGCTCATCATTGATGGGTATGGGGGTACAAGACTTCCAGATTGGATTGGAGACTCCTCTCTCCCTCTCCTCCAAGCGCTTTACATAAGATCCTGTCCCAACGTAAAGGAGGTTCTGTTTACTCGCTTTCCTTGTTTAACAACACTTATTGTTGAGCGATGTGAGCAGCTTGAGATTGAGTGCATCCAATTAGAGTGGCTTCCTAAATTAGAATTTCTTGGTATCAGTAACTGCCTTAACTTATCTATTAGCATAGGAGCATCACCTGCCCCAAATATCACGGTGTTTTATTTAGATAGTTGCTCAAATTTGAAGTCTTTGCCTCAGCATATGCATTCTGTCCTCCCTTCCCTTGCGACATTGTTAATATTAAACTGTCCAGAACTAGAGTCCTTTCCAGAAGGTGGTTTGCCCTCCCAATTACAAGATCTTACGATCCTTGATTGCAACAAACTCATTGCAAACCACATGCAATGGGATCTGCAATCACTTCATTCTCTGTCACTTTTAGCAATTGCTGGTTATAAAGATGCGGTATCTTTTCCTGAAGAGACACTGCTGCCCTCGACTCTTACGACTCTTAAAATCCGGAATTTTGAAAATCTGAAATCTCTGGAATACAAGGGTTTTCACCACCTCACCTCTCTTAGAAAATTTTATATATGGGATTGCCCTAATCTCCAGTCCATGCCAGAAGAGGGGCTGCCCTCCTCCCTTACTTATCTTGCCATCGGTGGGTGCCCTTTGTTGGAAAAAAAGTGTGAAAAGGAGACGGGGGAATATTGGCCCAAGATTTCTCACATTCCATCCATAGAGATTGATTACAAGAATATCAACTGAGCCAAAAACTTTATTCTTCCAACATGCTTTGGCATCACTACTCCTAATTCCAATTTCTGGGCTACAAGGCACTTCATCCAACAGGCTAAGGTACCAGGAAACTATATTTCTTTTCCTTTTTGAATTTATAAATAAATCATATAATTTAAAAGTAAGGTTTGGCATATTTTATTTCTAAATTCTCTGTGAATTCCTGGCAGGATTTTATTTATTTTCTTCTCCAAGTTGATATGAAAGCTACAGAATCCGAACGTATGGACCAGGCACATTTCTTAGTTACCATGTGGAAAGAGGAGGCCAATCAATTTTGCGAAGGCATAGTCATTCTGAATGTTTCCCCTTGTTGAACTTAAACATTAGTCAAATCAAGCTCGAGTGACTGTTCAGAAAAAGCGAGATAGGAAATCCTCAGAGCAGGGACAGGAAGACATAGCAACATGAATCCATGACCTTCTGAACGTTTGGACCAGGTAAATTGCACTGCCTGGTGGCTATTATAGCTTGTATTCAAATGACATTTATCTTCTTACTCTATTCTGACATATTGGTTCTGCAAATGTCCAGGATGATATCATATATGGTCCGTTGAAGTATCTTCTAAATTGCTGCTTTTGAAGGATTTGCCTATACTGTATCGTTTGTGATGCTTGGCATGGCTCAAATGTTGGGCTCCACCATAAGTGAGCGGAGGAGATGAAGGCTTACAATATTGTTTTCATCAAGACTGTTATATGTAGTACAGTAGAATATATTTGTATTTACTGAGTAATTTGGTGTTTTCGTAATAAAGTAATAAAGAAATTATACGAAATAAAATCTTCAGCTTGTGCTTATATATATATATATGAAGAATAAGTTTCTTCAGCTTGTTGATTGGAGCTTAGTAATATTCCTTTGCTTATCAGAAGAAACCAAAGGTTTTGGTCATTTTCTCCTCCAAGTTGTTATTACAGTCTTGCTCGTTCTGATTCCCCTATGCCATTAGGATTGCCAAAGTTAACTATCAATGCAAGGGAACCCCAACATTTAGGCCTATGTAAATTGTGACTGTTATAGCTTGTACTCAAATTAGAGGAATAAAAAACAGAGATTTTGACATATTGGTTTTGTAGATGGCCAGGATTGACCTATCTTCAGGTTAGGGTTTTTTTTTTTTGGTCTCTAAAATACTTTTGTTAATTTTATTTTGATTTCATTTATTTGAAATTAAAAATCTAACTTCTCTAATTTTCTAATTATTCACTGTATTTGTAATTATAAAAGCACACATCTCAATCATTTTCAATCTAAGTGAATAGAGAGGTTACGTAGGTCCTCAGTTAAACCAAAAAGCAATAGAAGGACTCAACCAAAACAATTGAAAAAGTACAGGGATGATGAGTAATTGGGTAAAACCTTTTTCCCTATCTTTGCATTGAGACGTTGAAAACGAAGCGTTTGAAGAACTCTGAAATTTGCTCCAAGAATTTCTCTACTTGCTTTACTCTGACATACTACTTCTTCAACTGCCTACTGTCATCGTCTACTGTTTCTACTTTCAAGTCCGAAAGTGGATTATCTCTGAGCTTCATCAAAGTCTTTACTTGATGATATCAGGAATCCTCTCACTCATCCTTGGAATTTAGTTTCCTAGTCATCTATATACTACTGCAACCTGTTAGCTGTCTCTGTTCAAGTAAGCCCTGTTTTCCATGATTTACCTTGTTGTCTCAGTTTTTCTACTCGTTCTTGAATTTTGTATCTCAATCTTTTTATTTATTTATTTTTATTTTTTTGTTGATGGGATATCGAAAGTTCTGTTAAAGGAACCCATGATAAGGATTTTCATGTTTTGGGTTTGGGGGATTTGATTATTATTATTTTGTTCTTAGGATATTTGATATCTTGGAAGCAATTCATGTGTATTATTAGATAAATAATGTGAATTGATATTATAAATTACTTAATGAATTATTTGACTAAAACCATCTAGGTGAATAATTTTTTTATTAAAATCCTTTGTAAAAGAGTTAATTGATCAATATCTTGATTCGAATGCCTGCATAATCTTGTATCCTTGTTCTTTCTGGTTCGTTTACTTTTGCTGCGTCTATGTTAGTTGTACAGCTTTTTCAAAGAGGGGGAAATGGCTCTGGCATTGATTGGAGAATCAATTCTGTCTGCCGTTCTTGATGTTTTGATTGAGAGGATAGTTTCTCCTGTGGTTAGGGACTTCTTCAAGGGCCAAAAGCTCGACGATGAACAGCTGAAGAAGTTGAAGGCGAGGATGAGAGCTGTTAGTAAACTGCTCAATGATGCAGAGGAGAAGCAGATTACTGATTCAGCTGTGAAAGAGTGGCTCAATGACCTCAAGGATGCTGTCTATCAAGCGGATGACTTCTTCGATGACATTGCTTATAAAGCTTTGCAGTTGAAGCTGGCAGCTGAACCTCAAAGTCAGACTTGCATGGATCAGGTTCGAAGCTTTCTCTCTTCTCTTATTCCATGTAGAAAGGGGGTGAAAGAGGTGCAAATAGAGTTAGAAAAGATCCTTCGGACTTTAGAAGAAATAGTAGGGCAAAAGGATGTCCTTGGTCTGATAGAGAGCATCGGAGAAAAACCATCATTGCAGAGAACACCAACAACTTCTTTAGTAGATGAATCTGGCGTGTATGGAAGAGCTGCTGACAAAGAAGTTATAATGAAGTTGCTGCTATCAAATGATACAAAAAGCCGGCACCTAGATCTGATTCTGGTAGTGGGTATGGGAGGGGTTGGAAAAACCACCCTCGCTCAGCTGCTCTACAAAGAAATGGTTGTCTCCAACGACAGAAGCTTGAAGAATTCGTTTGATCTCAAAGCATGGGTTTATGTTTCGGAAGAATTTGATGTTCTCAAAGTAACAAAAGATATTCTTAAGGGGGTCGGTTCAATGAATTGTGATAACATGACTGAAGATCAACTTCATTGTGAGCTAGAGAAGATATTGTCAGGGAACAAAGTGTTACTTGTTCTAGATGATGTTTGGAGCAATAACCAATCTCAGTGGGAGTTTTTACTTAAACCTTTCATATCCGTGAGACAAGGTAGTAAAATTATAGTTACAACACGCAATGAAAATGTAGCATCAATCACCCCTGTTTCAACTCATTATATGCATGAATTATCTGACGATGATTGTTGGTTGGTGTTGTCAAAACATGCATTTTATGGTGGAAATATCAGTGCACATCCAGAGTTGGAATTAATTGGTAGAGCAATAGCGAGGAAATGCAACGGTCTACCTTTGGCTGCAAAAACACTTGGGAGTCTTCTATGCTCCAAAAGAGATAAGGAGGAGTGGATGAAGATACTAAAGAGTAATTTTTGGGAATTACCAAATGACAATGTTCTGTCTGCTCTACAGTTGAGTTATCACTATCTCCCATCGCATTTAAAACGATGCTTTTCCTATTGTGCAATAATTCCAAAGGGTTATAAGTTCAAAAGGGAGGAAATAGTCCTTTTATGGATGGCAGAAGGCTTTTTGGTGGAACCCAAAAGAAATAATGAGATGGAAGAAATAGGCAATGAGTACTTCAATGAGCTAATGGCAAGGTCATTTTTTCAGCCATCAAGTCTCAGTTCATCATTGTTCATTATGCATGACCTCATTAATGATTTAGCTAGGCTTGCATCTGGAGAATTTTGCTTCAGGCTGGAAGGTGATGATTCAAGCAAGATTACTGAAAGAACTTGCCATTTATCCTACAGAGCAACTAGAGATGACCCTTGTCAGACATTCAAGGCAATCAAGAAGCCCCAATTGTTGCGCACCTTGCTATGTCTGGGTGGTTGGCCAAGACACCTGACACAACAAGTTGGGGTAATATGTAATTTATTGCCAGCCCTCAAGTGCCTCAGAGTTCTATCTTTGCACCCATTTCATGATATATCTGTGTTGCCTGATTCAATTGGCAACTTGAAGCACTTACGGTACCTTGATCTCTCTCATACAGAGATTATAATGCTACCCGAATCAATGTGCAGTTTATATAATTTGGAAACTTTAAACTTGCACTTTTGTGTTAAGCTTGTTGAGTTGCCAGTTAACATGAGAAGCTTAATCAACTTGCGTCATCTTGATATTCAACACACTAAATTGCTAGAGATGCCAAGACAAATGGGTAGCCTAACAAAGCTTCAAAAATTAACTGATTTCTTTTTGGGAAAACAAAGTGGTTCTAGCATTAAAGAGTTGGGCAAGCTTCAGCATCTGCGTGGTGCGCTTTCTATTTGGAATCTTCAAAATGTCACAGGCGCTCGAGATGCTCTCGAAGCCAAGTTGAAGAGTAAAGAGCACCTTGAGAAGTTGGAATTAATATGGGATGGTGATATTGATAATTCACTCGTGCATGAAATGGTACTTGAGCAACTACAACCTCATGTGAATGTCAAAATTCTCTCAATTAATGAGTATGGAGGTACAAGATTTCCAGATTGGGTTGGAAACTCTTCTCTACCTCTCCTCCAAGAGCTTTATATCAGAAGTTGCCCCAACCTGAAGAAGGCCCTGTTTACTCACTTTCCTTCTTTAATCAAACTTGATATCGGGGTATGTGAGCAGTTTGAGATTGAATGTTTCCCACTAGACTCTTTCCCTAAATTAGAATCTCTTACTATTGGTAGTTGTCCTAATTTGGTATCTTTTAGCAAAGGAAGGTTTCCTGCCCCATATTTGACAGAGCTTCAGTTATGGTATTGCTCAAATTTGAAGTCATTGCCTGAGCATATGCATTCACTTCTGCCTTCTCTTGAGAAATTGTCAATATTTCATTGCCCAAAACTTGAGTCATTTCCAGGAGGGGTTTGCCCTCCAAGCTTAAAGGACTAGCGATTTGGGGTTGCAACAAACTCATTGCTGGCCGTACACAATGGAATTTGCAATCACTTCCTGCTCTTTTAAGATTTTCAATTTCGGACAGTGACGATGTGGAGTGCTTCCCCGATGAGACCCTGCTGCCATCAAGTCTCACCCATCTTGAAATCAAGACACTTAGAAACCTGAAATCTCTGAACTACAAAGGCCTTCAACACCTCACATCTCTTAGAGAATTAATAATCATGAACTGCCTTGAGCTCCAGTCCACGCCAGAAGAGTGGCTGCTCCCCTCTCTTTCTTCCCTAACTATCTGGCTATGTCCATTTCTGGAAAAGAAGTATGAAAGGGAGCTTAGGAAGATTGGCCCAAAATTCCTCACATGCCCTGAACATATATTAGCAGGGAGAAGATCAATTTAATCCAACATGCAGAGGTATTACTATATTTAAACTATTTTCCTTGTAGTAAGTCATTAATCAATATTTCGGAGCATATTTTGTTATTAATTTTAAGCAAATGCTAACAGGATTATGATCTTTTTGTTCTTCGATACAAATTTCGAGTGTCATCAACTATGAAAGTAGTGTAACTAGAATGCTGGCCCCAGGTAAATTCAACTGATTGTTATTGGTGGTACTAAATACATAAACAACATAGTATTTACAGAACAGTCTGCATTATCATGTTTGTATATAATTCTTTACGAAAAAAATTGTTTGAGTTTTAATTGATTATGTTGTCTTTGAAAAAATCAATTTACTTTACCACAAATGTTGTTATCGCTCTGTTCATTGCCTATTTTGTTGGGTGTCTAGGTGGTCTAGTCGTCTGCAGCAAAACTACTGCAAAACTATGAGTGGGTGCTAAAACAATTTATAAGCACACGAGGGGTTCAGGTGGTCCATGTTCCGTGCTTTTTATAGCCATTCATTTTTCTTGGTGTTGTTATTACCATCTATCATTCCGAATCCTTGCTTTTGATGCAAGTTTCAAATGTTGAAACTCATAGTATTTGCAGAATTCTCTAATTGAGTCCTAAAGTTTCTCTGTTCTTAGTTTGTTCTACATATTGCTTCAGCAAATGACTAGGATTATTGTTTATTTTGTGGGGGCGCTATCTTCCAAATGCTTGTCATGGCTCATAGGGGGTTCCGTCCAAAAGAGCAAGAGGAGAAGGAAGCTTGCATATTCTTTCCTACTTTCAAGCGTGAAACTATATTCCTTTTGAACTTCAAATTGAGTTTATTTGATGAAATCATGGACCCTTATGCTCATCCATGGAATTTTCTTAGTCGTCTAAATAGTCAAACTATCTCTGCTCAAGTAAGTAGGTTTGCCTTGATCTAAATTGCTGGCTCATTATTTTCAATTTGTTTTTGACTTTGTATCTCAATCTTTTATTCCTATCTGCAGCTTTTTTTTTTTTTTTTTTTTAATTTGATATGGAAAAGGCATTTTCTATAGTGAACTGTGATATTTCTTTGTCTAGTACTCAGTAGGCTTGACTGCTAAGTTATTTGTGTTTCAGGCAAAAAAAAATATTGCATCGACCTTCTTAGGTGGGCTGCCTGGATTTTCTTGTGGAGATACTTCAGCCTAGCTCGCTATTATCCTCAATTGTCCTTCAGAGATGGTAAAACATTTTATGTCTATCTTATCTACTCATGTAATGTAGTTGTGTTTATTTTTCTCATCGAGGATTCATTGCAATGTAACTAAGATTAATGTTCATACAACTGAATTCTGACTTCTTTTCCAGATGATATTATGAATGTTACTTTTGCACTATGATCTGGATGCTGATATGACTGTACTTTCAGACAAGGGGCTATGAAGATTCTCCGATGTTGCCTCTTGCCATCATTTTAAAGAGAGCCTCTAGTGCCTCCGCCCTGTCTTTGAGAGTTACAATATTTCCATTTCTTTTCCTTGGTTGCAAAAAGATTTCGATGCCTATTGAAGGTATAAGGGCCAAACCATGTTCTGCATTTTGTAGTCTACTTATCATAACTTCCACCCATCCATAATTGCATATTAAGTCATATTCTTTTACCTGATGAGTTCACTTTTTTATATTTTCTTCTCTTTTAGTTTCTAGAGGAGAAGAGGGGACCATCAATTTTGCAAATGCACATTCATTCCAAGTCTGGGGACCATCAATTTTGCAAATGCACATTCATTCCAAGTCTCACCACGTCAAAATGAAAGCATTACTCAAGCCAAGCTTGAAAGACCGTTCAAGAATAGAGATTACGACAAACTTCCATTCCTTGGGGAAATTTGGCATTGGGTAGAAAGAAACAAATCACAACACTTGGAGGATAGAGATCCCTTGGTCACAGCAAACGTCAGTAACTGTCCAGAAAATGAGATACCAAATCCTCAAGAGATGGCCTAGCAGATGTAGTAATAAGAACCAATGATATGCCCAAGTTAGCTCAGGGCTTTAGTTATTTGAGATTTATGTATATTAACTAGGATTAAAACCCATAAACACATTGAAATGCACTTTTCACTCACATTGATTTGCAAACATGAAAGATGTCCTAGATGACAACTCTTTTATAGCTGGCTCTCATAAATTGGATCATCATCTTTTGAGTTCCTTCTATCTATAATCTACCAATGTAGCTCATATAGATATTGATGGTATCATACAATTCAATTCTCTTTTTTAAGTGCCAAGTGATGCTGATCAGCTTGGGGTGGATTGGCACAACTTCATGGTTTCGCAAGCAATAATTCTTTCTCAAGAGTACATGAGCAGTTAATGATCTTGACTGTAATCAAAGACCATATCCTCTTCCCACGATTTCGCTTCCCAATCAGGTGATCTTTCATTCTTTCAGCGAAGAAATATAATGCATGTATGAATCCATACAAATTTTCTGCAATTCGAGAATATTTTCATTTTCCATGGAGAAGACTACATGGTTCTTTTTCGGATGGATGGTTATCTATTCTTCCATTCATGCAACATTTTAAGGCATTATGAATCCATATCTTCTTTCCTTCTAAGTCATATATTACAATTTCACGGTAATATTCGTCATATTTTGTCACGAACTTCTATAGGAATTCCTCACATTTGCAGGATTATAATCATTCACTCTGATTCCAATCTGCGCAAAGTAGAGAATCAGCATGTTGGCTCCAGGTAAATTGCACTGCTGATATTCTATATCTTGTGATGCATTTCATTTTTTGAAGAACTGTTTCACTTAGAAACTCATAGGAATTGAGTTCTGATATTTTCCGTTTTACATTTCTTCCAAATGCACAAATCTGCTTTGTTCAAACATTAATGATTTCAATGTCACCAAAGAAAGATTATAATTTTATCACCATGTACGTTTCGTAGTTGGTATTTCATTTATTTTTTAGACGGTTTTATTGATTTTGCTTCAGTATCAGCAACTAAAACAGCAGCAAATTTTGCAGATGTATCTTCCTGCTCATAAGTAATTCCGTCTGTCAGATTACAGACACAATCAACAGATAAGATCCAAGACTATACAATTATCTTCCAAATTAAGCATTTCTCGTAAATGATTAAATATCCAAATCTTCGATGAGTTTTTATTTTTATTTTTATTTTCTTTTTTCCTCTCTGAAGTAAGTGTTTCCAAAATATCTTCAAGCTTCAAAGTAGCTACAGCTTAAAGGGGGACTACGATCGTGAAAAAGAACTTAGTCCCAGAGACTGTAAGAAACCAGTGCTGTTATTGAGTGACAAATGACAAGTCACAGGCAAAATTATTTGTGCTTGATTGAAGGAATCATACTTGGGGACAAAACGACCAGGAACGGGCCTTGTCTCATCTGTGTGAAATGTATTTCAAAGGTTGGTGCATGACCAGTAGCCAAATCATAGAGCATTTTAGCGGTGTAGTAAGGAAAATGAAAAGAGAAGCTAGCAGGTGTCTCTACTGAGTCTTTCCAGAAAAACTAAAGGCATCTCTTTTCGCACGGACCAGATGTTCTGGAACATGATCTGATCCGATCATGGTTCAATCATGATCTGTTCTAGAAAAAGCCAAAGAGAAAGAAGGCATTTTAGAATTTCCTGAAGCTACATTATCAAATGTAAGTGTCTAGAGATCATTTATCCTAAAGTGTTTTCCATGCCTTTCTCTAAAAGCCAAAGACAATGTATTTTACACAACAGACATAGAAATTCTCAAAAAAAAAAAAAAAAAAAAAAAAACTAAAACATCGAGGGAGGTTTAAATCGTCAAGGGAGGCGTTAGAAATGATTTTATATTATTTTCAAACGTTATTTTCTATAATATTTCTATAATTTTTCGAGCAGGATTTTTCATAACGGTTCAATCGGATGTCGCACATCCAATGAGTGTGATTCTGGACCATGATTAAATTTCATAAGTAAACGATTAAATCATGATTGAGTTCGTCTTTTATTCTGTGCAAAAAGTGGCATGTGGGGATAGCACGGAACAAAAAATTCATTATTTATTTATTTATTGGAGAGCTATTTGGCTATACAATGGAAATAATCCTTTTCATTGTACCGTCACTAAATAAATTTGGACTTATTAGTCCTCGAACTTTATTTCACTGGGAAAGCTAATTAGTTACGTAAATTGTCATTGGCCCACTTGCTAGAAAGTCTTGCTTGATTTCTATAGCATTACCAAACTTTTGCATCATTGTCCCAAAGGCAATAATTTCGTCCATCAGCTCACTATCATCTTATCTTCTTTGATTATGCATGAGGTCCGTACGGATACCGCAGTTTAAACTAAAACGGAGGAATTCTTGATCAGTTCATTTTCCTTGTGTTCTATTTCTTCTTCTGTGTTCCCTTAGCTTTTCCTTTCTTCAGATTCCTCTTCTCACTTCACACCCTTTGCGGAGAGGAGAAAGCATGGCTCTGGAGTTGATAGGAGAGTCTATTCTCTCTGCTGTCATTGAGGTTTTGGTCGACAAGTTGGCCTCGCCGGATGTTAGGGACTTCTTCAGAGGCCGAAAGCTTGACGATGGGCAGCTGAAGAAGTTGAAGGCAACCATGAGATCAGTAAGTAAAATTCTGAACGATGCAGAAGCAAAGCAGATTACCGACTCAGCTGTGAAAGAGTGGCTGGATGACCTCAAGGATGCTGTCTATGAAGCTCATGACATATTGGATGAGATTGCTTATAAAGCTTTACAGTCAAAGTTGGAAGCTGAACCTCAGACTCATACCTGCACAGATCAGGTGAGGAGCTTTCTCTCTTCTCTTGTTCCATGTAAACAAGGGATGGGAGAGATGCAACCAGAGTTAGAAAAGATCATCCAGATTCTGCAGGATTTAGTGGAAAAAAAGGATGTACTTGGTCTGATGGAGCATATTGGAGCAAAACCGTCATCACAAAAACTACTAACAACTTCTTTATTGTCTGAATCTGGTATTTATGGTAGGGATGCTGACAAGGAAGCCATAATGAAGCTGCTATTATCAGAAGGTGCACATGGCAGGCGTCTAGATGTGATACCCGTAGTGGGTATGGGTGGGATCGGTAAAACGACTCTTGCTCAGCACTTGTACAATGACAGAAGTGTGAGGGACTTGTTTGATGTTAAGGCATGGGTCTATGTCTCAGAAGAATTGGACGTTCTCAAGGTAACAAGGGATATCCTTAAAGGTGTCAGTTCAATGAATTGTGATCAGATAGATGACTGAGGATCAGCTTCATTGCGAGTTAGAGAAGAAATTGACAGGGAACAAAGTCTTGCTTGTTTTAGATGATGTTTGGTGTGATGATCATGCTAAATGGGAGTTTTTTGCTGAAACCTTTCAAGTATGTGAGACAAGGAAGTAAGATTGTCGTTACAACGCGCAACGAAAACATAGCACTAATCAAGTCTAGTTTTCCACCCCATCGTCTGCAGCAATTAACTGATGATGATTGTTGGCTTGTGTTGACAAGCCATGCATTTTACAACGGAAATTTCAATGCACATTCGGAGCTGGAAGTAATTGGTAGAGAAATCGCAAGAAAGTGCAATGGTCTACCTTTGGCTGCAAAAACACTTGGGGGTCTTCTTCGCTCAAAAAGACATGTTAATGAGTGGATGAAGATATTGAAAAGTAATTTGTGGGAGTTACCAAACGATAACGTTCTTTCAGCTCTAAGATTGAGTTATCATTATCTCCCATGGCATTTAAAGCAATGCTTTGCTTATTGCGCGATATTTTGTTAGGCCCTTGCTAGTGTATACAAGAAGAAAGGCTAAGAGCAGAAAGAATAAGAGCCCAAGAACTAAAGCTTCAGGCCCAGACGTGTAGAAGAAGATTTTCAGAATGTTTTGCTGATGTGTCATTTATGTTTCTCTTTCTGTTATTGAGTCATGGTGTTGGTACGATTCTGTTAGGACATGTGTGAGGTGTGCTACTGCAGGTCATGATTGGCTGGGTAGAGGATTTTATCTTTTTCTTTTTACTGAGTCATATATATATATTGTGGGGAAGGAGAGAGGGAGGGAAAGGGGTCATTATTGTAATGGGATCTCAGTTGAGATTATTGGGAGGGTCGCAGCCCCTATAAGTGCTGTTGGGTTATGTTTCTGTCATTGAATTCTTCAATACAATCATCAATTCTTCCTTTCTCTTCCATTTAATCTCTTTTTCGTCTCTTTCTTTTATTCACATTGATTGTATCCTATCATATTTCCCAAGGGTTACAAATTTGACAAGGATGAATTAGTCCGTTTATGGATGGCAGAGGGCTTTTTAATCCAGCATAAAGGGAATAAGGAGATGGAAGAGGTGGGTGTAGAGTATTTACACGATCTTGCGTCAAGGTCATTTTTTCAACAATCAGGTCTCCATTCATCATCATTCACGATGCATGACCTCATAAATGATTTAGCTAGATTTGTATCCGGAGAATTTTGCTTCCAATTGGTGGGTGACAATTCAAACAAGACTACTAGAAGGACTCGCCATTGTTCATATAGAGCAGCAAAAGATGAAGACTACTTTCAGAGATTCGAGGCCATCCATGACCCCCAGTTGTTGCATACCTTCCTGCATGTATCACTCGGCACTTCAATTTGGTATATGGACCGTATTGAGGTAATATCTAATCTATTCTTGACATACAAATGCCTTAGAGTGCTATCTATACACCCTTCTGATAATGTATCAGTGCTTCCTGAATCACTTGGCAACCTCAGGCATCTACGGTATCTCAATGTCTCTAGTGCAGCAATTACAAGGTTGCCTGAATCTATATGCAGTTTGTATAACTTGCAAATTTTAATCTTGTCTGGGTGTTTTAGCCTTGTAGAGTTGCCAGTTAACATGAGAAGGCTAATCAACTTGCGTCATCTTGATATTAGATACACAGATTTGCAAGAGATGCCACCGCAAATGGGTAAGCTAATAAAGCTCCAAAAATTAACTGATTTCTTTGAGGGAAAACAGAGTAAATCTAGCATTAAAGAGTTAGGGACGCTTCAGCATCTGCATGGAGACCTTTTTATTAGGAATCTTCAAAATGTCGTGAATGCTGAAGATGCTTTAGAGGCCAGATTGAAGGCAAAGGAGCACCTTGAGGAGTTAGGACTAATGTGGGATGGTGATACTGATAATTCTCTGGTACATGAAAGAGTACTTGACCAACTACAGCCTCATGTAAACGTGGAAAGTCTCTTGATTTTTTGGGTATGAGGGTACAAGGTTTTCAAACTGGATTGAAGACTCTTCGCTCCCTCTTCTCAAAAAGCTTGCCATAAGAAGTTGACCCAACCTAAAGAATGCCTTTTTCACTCACTTTCCTTCCTTAAAAAACCTTAATATTGGGGATTGTGAGCAGCTTGAGATTCAGTACTTCCCACTACAGTTGTTCCCAAAGTTAGAATCTCTTACTATAGGTGGTTGCCCTAGTTTAGTATCTTTTAGCAGAGGATCAGCAGCCCCAAATTTGACAGAGCTTTTGTTAATCGGTTGTGCAAATTTGAAGTCTTTGCCTGAAAATATGCACTCACTCCTCCCTTGCCTTGAGAAACTGCAGCTGTATATTTGTCCTGAGCTTGAGTAGTTTCCAGAAGGTGGTTTGCACTCCAAATTACAATCACTAGAAATCTTGAGATGCGACAAGTTAATTGCAGCCCGCATGCAATTGGGTTTGCAGACACTTCCTTCTCTTCGACTTTTATAATTCATGACTGCGAGGGTGGAATCCTTCCCTGAGGAGGGACTGCTACCCTCAAGTCTTACCTCTCTTAAAATATTGAATCTTACAAACCTGAAGTCTCTGAACTACAAGGGGCTTCAACACCTCACTGCTCTGAGAGAATTGATGATCCATACATGCCCTAATCTGCAATCCACGCCAGAAGAGGGGCTACCCTCTCCTCTTTCAATTCTTGAAATATTTGATTGTCCTTCGTTGGAAAAAAGATGTGAAAAGGAGAAAGGTGACGATTGGCCCAAGATTTCTCACATCCCTGAAATATGGATTCATTTCAAGAAGATCAACTGAGCCAAAAGCCTAGACGAGAGTGTCTCTTCATTCATTCTTCTAACAGGCTAAGTTACCGCAAACGAGTTGATATTTTCTTTCCCTTTTTGGTTAAAAATGATAATTCCACTTTAAGATTTGCCCTTTTTTTTCACTGCTAATTTTATATGAATTTCTTTCAGGATTTTGATCATGTTATTTCTAAGCTGATCTTGCTCTGGTTCCAATTTGACTCAGCATCAACTACACCTAGGTAAAGTGCACCACTATTATTATTTCCCATGCCCTGATTCTGTAGGATTTAGATGGAAATTCATTCCTGGTGTTTCACTACATGAAAACAAAGCATTATGCTTGCCAAACTTGAAAAACCTGGAAGAAAGATATTCCTGGATTGCAACAAACATCAGCAACTCAAGAAAATAAGATGGCGAATCCACAGAGTTGGCCAGGAAGATGCAGCAACAAGATGTTCCAAGTTAGTTCAGGGTTATAGTTGCCGGAAATTTTAAATCCATGAACACAAACAAATTGTTCTATGTTCCCAATTTGATTTTCATTACGTTAAAGATTACAAATCATCCATGACTGCTGGCATATGTTGAATTATTATCTTGCCTCTGTATCCCCACTCGTGTTGCTTGTGTAGACATTGATACTATTTTACAGTTTATTTCTTCTTTTTACAAGTGTCAATTGATGATGTGGATTATAATTGTTGAGTTGTGGAGACTGGTGTGGATGTGGCTTGGAATTTAGCATGCTCCACAGAGTTAGCACGACGGTCTCCTTATTTAATTGTTTATTGTCTTTTAACTTTAATCTTCTTGCTTGATTCGTTTCCTAACAATAATAAGATGTGGAAGCAATGATCTTGTGCATAATCCAAGGGCCAAGGGCATAGGCATAGCCTCTTTCTACAATTTTGCTTCACAACAAGGTGAGCTTTTTCTTGACTGTACTGATGAGGCATCACTTTTTACCAATAATCATATCTCATAGTTTGGTTATGAATGGATTGGTATTCTATTATCTAAGTTACAAAACTGAGAACAAGATTGTTGCTAAGGTTACAATATTGCAACTAGAGAAAATTACAACATTAACCAGCTACCTGGACTCTACATTTACACATTTACTTAATCTTTTCTCCAGATGCAGCTTTGTATTTCAGATTCCTCTCTTTTCCAGTAATTCTTCTTTCTGCTAGCAGTAAAATTCTAAGCAAGAATGTTAGAATCTTTTTATCATCAGAGATCCCAGAAAGATACCTCCAAAATGATTGCAAATATAGATATATATAGCACAAAAAGAAAAAAAAATCCTTAGAATTGCAAAGACTCTGACATTTCAGGACGAGTTCAGTAGCACATCCCTTAACATAAGGAGAACATTTTTGTTGCTTTTTTTTTTTTTTTTTTTTTTTTTGGTTGAATTCAAAAAACTTTTGGAATGAGTCTGCAACATAATTATCCCTAGCTGGTACGAAGCCTAAATTGATTTGGCTTATGGTTATAGTCTAGTGTGATCGACTATGAGGAGGCATGTTATGGATTGAGTGTGGTGACTCAAAGAATACCAGAGTCCTTAGATACCTAAAAAAATCATCCAGAGCCTCTTGCAAACTATCACTAAGACTCTAAAAGACGTACGGTTCTGACTGTTGATGATCCTGTTCACTCAGGTTCGACTCCTAGCAGACGCATGCTGCAACTTAGATTTATGTGATTTTTTTTACTCCTTCTTTTTGCTTCCACCACCCCCCACCCCGCGCGTTTGTTACACTCCTTGACTTTTCATAAACTTTATTTTTTATTTAATCCCTATTTTCTAATTTTTTTTAATTTTGATCATTAAAATTTTATTATATTTTATTTTTATCCCCGTAATAAATATTAAAATTTTACTATATTTAATTTTTGTCTCTACAATAAATATTTTTTCTTGATTTTTTATAAAAATTTATGTTCTTTTTTTATTTCTATTTTGTGATATGTTTTTATTTTGATTATTAAAGTTTTATTATTTTTTATTTTTATCCTTACTATACTAAAACTAAATAAAGTTTCACTGTCCTAAGCTTTTTTTTCTTTCTTCTTTTTTGCTTTTAGTGAAACTTTTCTTTCTATTACAATTCCTCGTTTGTAATTTTTTTTTTTTTTGCCATTAAATTTATTAGAATTTTATTTTTGTTTTAGTTTTTGTAATTGTTTTTTATTTTGATCATTAAATTTTTATTATATTTGATTTTTTTTCCTAAAAGGAAGTATTTTTTAACTTTAGTAAAACTTTTTGTTATGTTTTTCTTTTTATTTTGTGGTCTTTCTTTTATTTTAATCATTGAAGTTTTATTATATTTGATTATTATTCTTTCTACATTAAAATTAAACAAAGTTTTACTATTCAATTTTTTTTTTTTTTGGGTTCTTATTTTGTAATTTTTTTTTATTTTGGTCATTAAAATTCTATTATGTTTTACTTTTGTTCCTACCTTATGCAAAATGAAATTTTTTAGTCTTATTATTTATAAATATATATTTTTTCTTTTTGCTTTTAGTGAAAGTTATTTATTTATTTATTTTGATCCTTCTTTTATAATATTTACTTTTTTATCATTTAATTTTTATCGTGTGTAATTTTATCTTCATTTTTTTTCCCGCCAAATTCTCGATCCGAATAAGCTTTTTTGTCTATTTATTTTAGGTAATCTCTCTATCTCATTAACAAATTACAGATAAAAAATATATGATAAAAATTAATCATTTAAAATTCAAAAAACTACCACATCATTATTTTATTTATCAGTTATTATACATATTTCTAATAAAATAAATATTTATATGAAACAATATCTAATTTGCAACTTTATGTTATTCAACTTTGTAGACTTTTCATTTAGTAAACCCTATAGTAAAATATGAGATATATGTTCTGGTTCTTTTTTTTTTAATTCTTTTCGCATGATGCTTTTAAATAATTATTTTTAAATTTTATATTTCACATTAATAAATACATAAAAATGTTGTATAGCTCACCCTACGGCAACGCACGTGATATATGAATATTAAATCACTATTCTATTATAGTTTAGGTTTTTTTTTTTAATTTTTTAATTATTTCATTTTGATCCTAAAAAAAAACTGTAGCTTACATTTGTTTTTGTAATTTTTAATTTATTTCATTTTGATCGTTAAAAATTTTAAATAAAAATTTTAATCTCCCGATTGATGCACTACATATGCCCTTTTTTTTCCTTTGGTTTTTTTCTTTGTTTTTTTCCAACAATTTATGCTCTTTTTTTACTTGATTGAGTGTTAAAATTTTGAAAAATCATTTTTTTTTATCAATTTATGTTCTTTTTTTTAACCGGGCTTTAAAATTTTGAAAAACCAATCATAATTTTTTTCCCACAAACCGATGATTATATAATATATCTTTTTATATTTTAAAATTAACATATACTTCAGCTTAAATTACTCTTATTATTTAAATTTCATTCTTTGAATTTATCATTTTTTTTATAAAAACTCTCATCCAATTAATATTTTTTATATGAAATTTTATTTATCGATATTATATAATTTATTTTTCTCTATGTTTGAATTTTAGAATAAAATTTTAAAATGTGATTTTTAAAAAAAATAAAATAAATTGGTATAATGTTTTTCATGAATTCTTAGAATTTTTACATGATAGTTGCATATATATATATATTATTCTAAAAGGTTAAACGTATATTTCAAATAATTTGTCTCAGTTTACTATATATGGTCAAGACACATATAAAAATCATTGAATCATTGATTTAATTAAAAATTAACTACACATCTTCCAACATAATACAAATTATTTACTATAATTTTTTTTTAACATTATAGAACCAATTTATTTAAAATAAAATAATTAAAATAATTTTTAAAATGAACCAACCAATTATTCAAATCCTATTTTTTATGCTAATTTTATTGATCACTAAATTTAAAAATTAACTATACATTTTTTAATACAGAACAAATTATTTACTATAAATATTTTTTTAATATTATAGAAGGAATTTATTGAGAATAAAATAATTTAAATAATTTTTTAAATGAACTAATCAATTATTTAAATATTATTTTTTTGTTAATTTTAATGATTACTAAATATATAAATATATATAGATCAATTCATAAAAAAAATTATTTATATTTTCTTAATTAGAGAATTTATTAAAACATTAAAAAAAATAATTTAAAAAATATTATAATTTAAAAAATTTAAAATCTTAAAATAATTTTGTTTTATCGGATCCGTGGCGCAGCGGGCAACGTGCTAGTAAACATAATAAAGCGTCTAGAGCTTTGTCCACATGTGGAGCTAGCTATCGTGGAACAATCAAACCACTTTAAAAAAGAAGGAATAACCTTGCACAGATCACTGATCCACTCGTTGGAAAGCTGGCTCGTAAAGGACAAATTATAGAACTTGCCAACTGGTTTCATATCTTTTCCAAAGCCAATAGCTCCACTTTCGTCTTATCTTCCTCTCTGTATGTATGCATGAAGTCCACAATAATCCCACAAGTCAAGTCTACGTCTACGCAGATGGATTCCAGAGTTTAAACTTAAACTGAAGGACTGTTTCTGATTTCTTTCATCAGAATTAATTCCATAGATCTCCTCTTGTTCGATTCTTTTTCTTCTCTGGTTCTTTTGACCAGTTTCCTCTTTATTTCACTTAGCTCCTTCTTAAAGATCAAAGAGGAAAAATCAAGTCAGATCCAAATCCCTTCTTCTAAGTTCTTCAACAAAATTAAACTCAACTCTCTTCCATTATTTCTTCTTCTCTCCTTTCTTTATTTTCGCTTTGCTCAGTTTCCTCTTTACTTAGTCTCCTTTTGCATAGAGGAGAAACCATGGCTCTGGCAATGATTGGAGAATCATTTCTCACAGCTGTTATTGAGGTTTTGGTCAAAAGGATTGCTTCTCCTGAGGTTAAGGACTTCCTCAGAGGCCAAAAACTTGATGAAGGACTGCTGAAGAAGTTGAAGGATACCATGAGATCAGTCAGTAAACTGCTCAACGATGCAGAGGCGAAGCAGATTACTGACTCTGCCGTGAAAGAGTGGCTTGACGAGCTCAAGGATGCTGTGTATGAAGCCGATGACTTCTTGGACGAGATTGCTTATAAAGCTCTGAAATTGAAGTTGGAAGCTGATCCTCAAAGTCAGAACTGCACAGATCAGGTGCGAAGCTTTCTCTCATCTCTTGCTTTCTGCAAAAGGGGAATGGGAGAGATGCAACCAGATTTAGCAAAGATCCTTCAGAGTCTAGAAGAGTTGGTAAAGCAAAGAGATGTGCTTGGTCTGATAGAACGCATTGGAGAGAAACCACCATCACAGAAAATCCCAACTACTTCCCTGATCGATGAATCTGGTGTTTACGGCAGGGATGCCGACAAGGAAGCAATTATGAAGCTTCTGCAGTCAGATGATGCACAGGACAGGCGCATAGACGTGATACCAATTGTGGGTATGGGTGGAATTGGTAAAACAACTCTTGCTAAGCTTGTCTACAAAGAAACCATTGTCTCGGATGACAGAAGTGTAAAGAACTCATTTGATATTAAAGCATGGGTCTATGTTTCTGAAGAATTTGATGTTCTAAAGGTAACCAAAAATATTTTTAGAGAGGTGAGTTCCGAAAATTGCGACAACATGACCGAAAATCAGCTCCATACTGTGCTAGAAAAGAAACTGACAGAGAAAAAGTTCTCCTTGTTTTAGATGATGTTTGGAGCAAAGATCATGACCACTGGGAGTTCTTACTAGAACCTTTCAAGTACGTGACGAGAGGAAGTAAGATAATTGTTACAGCTCGTGACAAAACCTTAGCACCAGGCCGGTATGCTCTTCCACCTTATCATCTGCAAGAATTAACCAACGACCATTGCTGGTCCGTGTTTGCAAAACATGCATTCGTTGATGGAAGTTCCAGCGCACATCCGCGCTTGGAGAAAATTGGTAGAGAAATTGTGGCAAAATGCAAAGGCCTACCTTTAGCTGCAAAAATTCTCGGGAGTCTCCTGCGCTTCAGCAGAGAAGTTAAGGAATGGGAGGACATATCAAAGAGCAATTTATGGGATCCATCAAATGACAACATTCTTTCTGCTTTAAGATTGAGTTACCATTATCTTCCATCGCATCTAAAACAATGCTTCGCATATTGTGCAATATTTCCTAAGGGTTATTTATTCAAGAAGGAAAACTTAGTCCCTGTATGGATGGCAGAGGGCTATCTATTACAGCAGAAAGAAAACAAAGAGATGGAAGAAGTAGGTCATGAGTACTTTAATAATCTTGTATCAAGGTCACTTTTTCAGCAATCAAGTCTCCATCCATCATCATTTGTTATGCACGACCTCATAAATGATCTGGCGAGGTTTGTTTCTGGAGAATTTTACTTGAGGATGGAGGGTGAGGAGTCATGCAAGATTACTAGAAGGACTCGTCATTTATCGTATACAGGGACCAAAAATAGTTCCAAATTTGAGGCTATCTGCGACCTCCAATTTCTGCGCACTTTCTTACATCTATCTCCAGACTCTGATCTTGACGTACTGCATGATTTATTTCCAGCATTCAAGCGGCTACGAGTGCTGTCTTTGGGTTCGTTTAACAACATATATGAGTTGCCCAGTTCAATTGACAAGTTGAAGCATTTGCGGTATTTGGATCTTCATCAAACGCATATTAGAGAGTTACCCGAATCCATTTGCTGTTTGTATAATCTGCAAATTTTAATCTTGTATGCGTGCAAATGGCTTGTTCAGTTGCCAACCAAAATGTCAAGATTAATAAATTTGCGCCATGTCGATATTAGAAGGACAAATTTGCAAGAGATGCCATCACAAATGGGTAACCTAACAAAGCTGCAGAAATTAACTGATTTCATCTTGGGAAAACAAGGTGGTTCTAGCATTAAAGAGTTGGGGAAGCTTCAACATCTACGGACAAAGCTTTGTATTTGGAATCTTCACAATGTCATTGATGCTGAAGATGCTTTGGAAGCTAATTTGAAGGGTAAGAAGCTCCTTGATGAGTTGGAGCTAAGATGGGATGGTGATATTGATGGTTCGCATGCTAGATGCATATTGGAGCAATTACAGCCTCATGCAAATGTGAAAAGTCTTTGCATTGATGGTTATGGGGGAACAGCATTTCCAGGTTGGGTAGGAGACTCTTCTTTTTCAAATATAGAGTCCTTGAAGCTAAGTGGATGTAAACACTGCTCCTTACCCCCATTTGGGCAGTTAGCATCATTGAAGGATTTATCAATCGAAGCATTTGATCAAGTTGAGTTTATTGGTCCTGAGTTCTATGGAGGTTGCAAGTCAATGAAGGAGCTGAGAACTTTGAGGTTTGAAAGGATGTCAGAATGGCGTGAATGGCTTCCGGATGAAGCTGGTGCGTTCCCTTCCCTCCAAGCACTTTACATAAGACGATGTCCGAAGCTAACAAAGACCCTGCCCAGTCGTCTTCCTTCTTTAACCACAATTGAAATCCAAGAATGTCAGCAGCTTGAGATTGAGTGCTTCCCATTAGAGCTGTTCCCCAAGTTAGAAATTCTTCGTATTTGTAGGTGCCCTAAGTTGGTATCTTTTGGCCAAGGGGGATTACCTGCCCTGAACTTGAGAACCCTTTATTTAGAAGACTGCTCAAATTTGATGTGGCTTCCTGAATGTATGCATTCCCTTGTGAATCTGGGAATATTTGGCTGTCCAAAACTAGAGTCGTTTTCAGTTGAGGGTTTACCCTCCAAATTAGAATCACTTCAAGTGTATTGTTGCAACAAACTTATAGCTGGCCGCCTGCAATGGGATTTGCAGAAAATGCCATCTCTTTCACACTTTGAGATTGGTATGTATGACGATATTGAATCCTTCCCAGAGGAGACGCTGCTACCCCCTCTCTTACCTCTCTTGAAATCTGGAATCTGCAAAATCTGAAATCTCTGGAATACAAGGGGCTTCAACACCTCACCTCTCTTAGAGAATTGAAGATCTACAAATGTCCTAATCTCCAGTCTATTCCAGTAGAGGGGATGCCACCCTCCCTTTCTTCACTATGGATCTACAGCTGTCCTTTGCTGAAACAAAGGTGTCAGCGGGAGCAAGGGGATTATTGGCCCAAGATTTCTCACATTCCTGACATTTGGACGGATTGAGCCAGAAGACTACATGGGAGTGAGGGTGTCTCGTCTTTGATTCTTCCAACATGCTGAGGTAGTACCAATCTAAACTTTCTTTCGTTTGTGAATTCCATGCATCTATTCGTAAACATTATGTTGGAAGAATTTGAACCTTTTATAAAACGACTTAATTTTTCACTCAAACTTGTAGTTCTGACTTTTCAATCTTTATATTTCTTACAAATGCACAGAGATATTTTGTTTGAATCTTAATGGCTTTTTGACATAGCCAATAGAATGAACTACTGTTTGATAATTTTAATTGTTGGCCGCATGCAATGGGATTTGTATCACTCACTTCTCTTTCAACATTTAGAATTGGTTATGGTGAAGATGTAGAACCTTTCCCTGAGGAGACGCTGCTTTCCTCCACTCTTACCTCCCTCAGAATAATGAATCTTTAAAGTCTGAAATCTCTAGACTACAAGGAGATTCGACCCCTCAACTTTTCATAGAGAATTGGCGACCAGTTACTGCCCTAATCTCCAGTCCATAGCAAAAGAGGGGCTACCCTCCTACCTTTCTTCTCTTGAAATCCCTGAACTTTAATGCATTTTGTTAAGTTGAGCTTCAATCTTTCCAAGAACTACAGTTTCTGACAGCTATTTTAAAATCTACGTGTTTCAGGCTGGTTTGGTTGCGATATATATCTCAAACTGGTGTTCCGTCAGTATTTTCTGTGGAGATCCTTCAGCTTGGCTTGCTCCTGTCCCTGACTTTCCCTAACTGCAAGAAATGTAATGTTGGCTGAAGAACGAGAGATTGGGCCAAGATTTGGTTGCCCTTCTGCAATTCAATTTTGACTGCAGTGATATATGAAAGGTGGGAGAATTTACTGGCACAATTTGTTTTTTTTTCCTTGCAGTTTAACTTGACACAGATTAGCTGAGAAGGATACAGTGATGTTTATGTCTCTAATTTATTGAAAATGCAGTGTGTTATGGTTGGCAACTGTTGTTCCAGATATTCTGGGCTGATTGACTGGCTTTTGGGTTATGGTGGTCTGTATTGAGGTTTTGCTCTCTCTTTTTTTTTTTTTTTTGGGATAAATAACCTAATCTGTAATTGTACAATAGTTCGAATTTCAAATTTATTTTTATTTTTTTAATTAATTATATATATATATATATATATATATATCTTATATTCTTAAGTAATGTTTAAGCCTTTAATTTATCTTTTTGGTCAATTTTTTCGATCATAAACAAAATTTTCAAAATGCCATTGAATAAAAAAAAAAAAAAACTTCAAAGTCACATGATCTATATATTCTATTCAAATTTTTAAGTCTTTAAAAATTTTTATTTTTCATTTTTTATACAGTCACTTGTGGGGGTTTTTTGCAGTCTCGCTTGTGGGAAACAAGAAAGGTGGCTTGCATACAGATCATGGATTAAATTATAAATTAGTCCTTCTATTTTAAAAAATAAATTAATTAGGTTTTTTCAAAAAATAATTTTTTATTTTTTTAACAAATATTGATCATAATTAATTTAATATTATTATATTTTAAAAAATGTAATTTTTTTTATCAATCCTTCTATATTTTTACTTTTTTTTCTATTTCTTAAAATAAAAAAATCAAAATAAATTGAAAAATATATAAGACAAATGAGTTACAAGAAAATTAAAAAATATAAAGATTAACTAATTATTTTTGGAAATAAATTAGACTAATTAATTTGTTTTTTTAAAACCAGAGAGACTATTTTATAATTTACTCATAAATCATGAGGTAGCAACTACCAAATGGCTTAGGCCATTTTGGGGAAAACATTGGTCCAGCTAAATTGAAACCCAAAGAAAAGCCCAACGCTATTCCAGCTCAACCAAAGTATAACAGGCCCAAAAATTTCAATATGGTGACAGAGTTAAAATGGCCTCACGATCGCAATTAAGATCCTAAAGTTAAATAATAATAATAATAATAATAATAACAGGCCCAAAATTTTTTTAATATTCTTTTAATATTCTTAAAGTGAAAGAAGCAGTGAAAGCTTATGGTCATAGTTTTAAATAACGAACGGGTGAAAAAATGATAACGATTATCATCGTGGATCGCGATTTATTATAATACTAAAATAACGATAATGGGATGCTTCCGAAATCATTATATAACAACCGTTATATAACACAACAGGAATTGCTCCAAAATCATTATACAGCATAGTTTGCTAGAGAATCACATCCAGGTTAGGAATTCTTTTAAGCATCCCTGGAATTTTCCTAATCTTAACACTGCTATCTCTGTTCAGGTAATACCCAGTTGGCATTGATCTAAGTTTTCCTTATATATGGCTCTTTGGATTCAGGCTTGGTTGTTGCTTGTTGTCTTGAATTGGAATTTCGATCTTTTATATATCAATTTTTGTATCCTTCTCCTAACTCAAGACAATAATTCATAGATTTTTCTTTCAAAATACTAAAATATATTTCTACTTAAACAATATCAATGACAGATAATCGAACTATTGTATTCCAAAGAGACGTGTGATTGAAAAGATCTGTTGTACAAATCTTGCAAATCCAAATCAATTAAGCTAAAAAAAGTGAACAAATTGAAGATCCATGAAAAGTGAACAGCAAGCTATCCAGCCTGATAGTTTCAGTAGTGTGACACATACGCATTATATTCAACAGTAGCATCGCCTTGCTTGTTAAACCAAACTGTATGTGCCAATGCATAGCCACGAGCAAGCCTAAATAGCCCACTACCTCCAACAATTGGCATTTCCCTAACATCATTCAAGATTTGGTTCCTTCCAAGAATGCTAATACTACTTCCGTTATATTCACCTTCTGTAAATGCGAAATTCAAAACCATTAGCAAAGAGAAGTCATTTTGCGCGGCGAAGGCATAAAGTCCCTGAGCTTTTCCAACAAGCTTTGAAGAAAGTTCAGACCCTTCTGTCAATGAATCATCCGCCATCATTGTGTTGCCAAAGGTAGAACCATCCCGCGGGCCGGCAATTCTCACAGCTGTTGCATTTTCGCCACTAACAATGTCATGAAAGTAGAAATGCAGGTGTGTGGTTTTTTCTGTGCGCTTAATAGCTATGCCTTCAGTTACTTCCTCATAGAAAACTCCACAAGTGATCGTGCAAAAATATGAGAATAAGATGAAATAGAGAGTGAAGAGAGTGTAAGTCACCAGATAAGCCATTTTGTGACTCTGTCAAGTGTGCTCTTTATGGCTAGACTAGACTACACTGTGAACTTGTGAAGGTTAATATTTATAGACGTAGATTAGATGATGACTAGATGTTAAGAGTATATAAGAGGCAAAACTCCATTTTTCTTTTACAATAGTAGAGGAGGATCAGGAAACTTTTTTCTTGAAAGTGTATTGCTGCATTTGTAAGAAAACTTTTCTCCTATTTTGTCAGCTTTTTGTCTTTGGTCTTCCCCCATTTTCCCACTTGTAAGAATGATCACTTTCCTTCCCACGCCTTCACAACATGGAGAGTTTTCATTCCTTCAAAGGATGAAACTGTCATGCTTGCATTCCACTGCACGTGTATGTCAGCAACCAACTTTCTGCATTTTGAGGACTTAAATTTTCTTTGGGTAATGTTTGCTTACAGCAAGTGCAAAATACAAAGAACCTAATAGCTTTTTCCTCACTCCCATGCATTAACTTAATCTCTGCTCAAGAGGCAGCTTAGTCTCAGATACCTTGCTTCTTCAGTAATTCTCTTGTCGCTTATCAGTACATTTCTAAGCAAGAATGTTGGAATCTTCTCAATCTATTCTTGATCAGAGATCCCAAAAAGAGATCTCCAAAACCATTGCAACTTTATCTAGCACTAGACCTCCTTGAGTAAAGAACAAGCAAACAAAATATAGACGTCTCGTCTTGGACAAAAGAATGAATTAAATAAATCAATGAAACTGTTCTAATCAGGAAAAAAAAATGACAGCACACATAGGCTGCTATATTGAGAAATTTCCATCCCTATTGAGTACATTATTTCATTTGACTGATGGCCTAGCTGGCTAGTAAAATCTGTGCTATTATTTCAATGGCAGTGCTATAAACATGTGTAAGTAAAATCTGTGTTTTCTTCTAACTGATAATAGCTGTGTAGAGAAGTTCATTCCAAGTGTCTGGAACTCCTGCAAGACACCAATGAGTACAATCCATGCCACTAAAGCCATTGTGTGAGCTAGGATGTCCATCTTTTCTTAGCTGTGAAAGAGTTGTTATATTAAGCAAATGAACAGGTTTCTTGATGCTACTTAACACATTTTCCAATACTTGTAACGCCAATGGTGAACGACCAGGGTAAGTTGATCCACTGACCGGCTCTGTCTCCTTTCCACAATTTGTCACTCCAGGTTGGCCCCATTCCTCTCCACTAAGTCATGAAAGTAGAATTGATCAGTATTGATTTTCAATGGAAAAAAAAAGGAAGAAGAAGAATTAATGCTAACTCCATTTATCAGAAAACAAGAGAGCCTTACTTGTAATGAAATGGAGAAATTCCCTGAAAAATTACTTTGGTTTTACTTGTATCAACATCTGAATCAACCCATTTTGCCCAGGTTGTTAAACCTTTCCGAAAAGCCACCATACGATCCATGTCCTTAAGTATAGTCTCACCTTCTTGAACGTAATCCCATCTGAAATTTGGAACAGAAAATTCAATAACACTAGCTAGCTGATTACTCTGAATTTTCAAATCTACTACATTTGCTAAGTTATACGAGCTCATACGGTTGCTTCGGTCGTCTCCGGTACCACCAAAGCCAAGTATTGAATACTAAAACATCCATATCTTTCCATATATTGCCACCCTGAAGCGAATCAAGTTTCAACACTCGGCCGATTTTTTCTTGTTCAATGTCTACTAAATAGTGAGAATTGAACAGCATTATTGATACACCATAATCCTGAAAATTTTCGAGTCCAATCACTTATGATATAAAAGTAAGACTATTTTCCTCATAATAGCAAGGCCAGTGACCTTTCAGGACTAGCTCACTCACCTGGAATGTTATTGTATTAATAGTCTCATTTGTCTCCTTTGTGATATTGGAATCAGGCACAGCTGCGTGAAGCAAGCATAACAGTGACTCGAACTGGTTGAGACTAACAGAGTCGCCTATAAACATAATCTTGTTGCCCTTAAACTTCTTCAAGAAATCTTTGCCATCGAACCTGATGTGTTTACACATCCCAAAATTAGTACAATATCAGGAATACAATAACTTGGCATAAATTTCATCAAAAATATAATGCAAATATTATTATGCAAATCGAATGGAGTAACATTGAATCTGATTACCAGAGTCCCTTGTTCCACTTCCATAGGAACTGAAACAATGTCAAGAAGGGGTATCATACCACTACCTTGTACTATATTTTTTCCTCAATGGTTTTAGGACATTACAAGTATAATTCTAATCCTGTCAAACACAGATTCATCTATGTTATAACTAACTCAAGAGAACTAGACTTGAGTAGACGAGGTCTCTAGTCAGTTTAAATAAATAGATTTCAAATTTGAATTCTTATATATACGAAAAACTCTTTAAATATTTATCTCCTTCTTACGCTAACTAACATAATAATGAGATATTAATTTAGACTTTTAGATCTCGAGATATTCTATAAGGATCAAAAAAAGATCTATACAATAACCAAAAAATATGAAAAATATATATTATTTTTCAGAATCTAACACATAAGTTTGAATCTATTCTCATTCATTTAATATCTTCCTTTTGCTCGATGTCATTAACATAAAGAATAAAAAAAAGATGGCTTTTCTACTTTCTAGTCTACCTGCTTCTATATATATATAAAGTTTCTATTTATTATAATAATTCAGAATTGCAATAAAAAAGAAAAAGAAAAAGGGAGCAAATCCCTTGAAATTAAAATATGAAAAGTTTGAGATTTATTTTATTTTATTTTTTTAATGAGCCCACAAGAATCAGGCTTCGCTATCAATGTGGTTATTTTACCTTGCAAACTTAAATTTGGGCCACTCAGCATTTGTAGTTGATGTTGACTTGTTTTCTATAATGGACTGCAGCCTTAAACAAATAATGGACCTGAGCCCGAAAACCAAGCTGGGTTCCCAGAGAATGCCTCGACGGTTAAGATCGAAACCGAGCTTGAGCTATCATTTTCAAGAACATGATAAACAAGGAGTAAATTATAAATTAAATCCTTTTGTTTTGTAAAATGATCCATTAATTATTTTTTCTTGTTTTAAATCACTAATGATTTAAATTTTTTTGTTTTAGTTTATGTTCTATTCTAATTTTTTTTCTTAAAATAAATAAAAGATATCATGGATAGGTTGATCAACAAAATATTTTTCTAAAATTAAAAAATATTAAATTAAACATGATCACTATTAATTAAAAAAATAATTAATTAATTTTTAAAATAAATAAAATTAATTTAATTTGTTTATCGAAACTAGAAGTACTAGTTTAGTTTATAATTTACTGATAAACAAGAAGTACTAGGTGGTTCAAGAAAATAAGCAAACTATATCAACTTGTTTCCTCATCCAATTATACAAAGTGCACAGACCCACTTGTGGCTCCAATCAATTCAATCTATGAAAAAATAGGTCGCCATCCAACACAAACTATTTATTTATATGAATTTTTAGCAAATCTACACGCAAAGGGAAATGTTAAAAAAGAAGGAAATCTATTACTGCCTGCAGATTTAGAATGCCACCATTTTTGTCATTATCAAAAACAGAATAAGGGACAAATGCAATGTGCATTTTAATATTGATTCCAATCAAACACTTTATCATGTTACTTTGCTTTTTTCTTCTTTCTTTTTGGTTGTCTTTGCAGTTTGTCAATAAGATGTCTCAAATGTCATCATCATTTCTTAGTTTTTTCTTGAGGTACACTACCACCACTTCATTTAGCTATGGAAAAATTTACCCATGCAGCAACCTATCAACGTCACAATAAAATAATTGATTTTTATTAGTTTTTAATTTCTTATAGTTCATGGGATGACTTATTGATATTTCTCTCGTCAATGCCTCATTAATGCCACAAATTTTATGTTAACTAATAACATTTAGTTTATATGAGAGAAAAAAGATACAAAAATAGATAGAAATATTCGTATTATTTTTTTTAGAATCAGATGTGATTTTCTTTCTTGTTTTTTTATCGATTTTTCTAAATTTACAGAGCAAGTATTATTAGTTTTCAAGTATTGAAAAATATTCATATTATTTTATTTTTTGATTTTTTGATGGATTCAAATGTGATTTTTGTTCTTGTTTTTTTTTATCGGTTTTTCTAAATTTATAGAGTAAATATTATTAGTTTTCAAGTATTGAATTATAGTGGGTCTAGACTTGCTTGCCTAACAAAAGTATTGCCACCCATATTTTCCCATTTTCATGTATGTAAACTACAGCTCAAAAGAAACTGGAAAAGGCTCCAAAACATCATTGCATGGAGAAACTAGAAGCTCCTTTTTTTAACTTCCATGAGGATATCATCAAAAATAAAAATTCTTAAAAAGCTCCTCTGGTTGGTTCAACTTAGTCTAAGAAACTGAAGATGCTCTCTTAATTCTTATCTTTGAAAAGCTTGTTGATTTTTAATTATGGACTACCAAAAACATGATGTCTTTTTCTGAAAGAAAAATGGGTCTTTGTTGATTCAAGAACTCACAAGACAAACAGTACAGACATGTGAATAAAATTACATACAAAAAGAGAGATGGACAGATGAACGAATGTACCTGGGCAAGTCACAGGAATTAGGCTGCCATCTATATTGAAGGTAGAGGTGATCTTGGCGACCATATTTTAGACAATCAAATTCCTTGCGAATAAAAGGACAGGCCGATGAATTGTAGAGAGGATACGACATGTCTTGAACCCAACTGCCTTGATAAATATTGCAGACATTCTTATTAGTTGTGGAGGTTTGCAGAGTACTCTTCGATGAGGTAGCGAAACAACAAAGACAGGAAAATGTCATAAAGATGGCAAAAAGGATACAAGAAGATATTTTAGTCCCAGATTCCATCATTCTGGAGTGAAGAGAGGGAGAAAGAAAGACAGAGAGAAAGACAGAGAGAGAGAGGTTGTTAAGTTTGCAAGCTATTGTCAGAGAGATCAGCTTGTCCTGTCTGTGTGCTCTTCGTATTTATGGCAAGTAAACGAATATTAAAGGCTTCAGATTCACCAATCAATTGGATTAATCTTTTTCTATGGTTAAAAAAAAAAAAAAAAAAAAAAGATATCTTTCTCTTGTCTGCTAAAGAAAAATTTCCTTCTCGCTTTCTTTCTTTGGATTCAATGTCAATGTGACAGTTTTACTCGTAGAGTGGCAATTCGGTTACTAGATATCGTGCATTAAAAGAGCTAGAATCTGAAAACTGTCTCTCTCATGGCATTTTGCATAAAATAGCTGTGCTTACCAAAAGAAATTTGGCCCAGTGCTATTTTCTCGTGCAAAATAAGAAGAAAATCAGGGTAATTAATTAGGGTAAGCATTTTAACAAGCAGACTGAGATTTCCATTAAAGAAAACGAAAGATTTTTTTTATTTTTTATTTTTTGTTAAATAGGAATTTTTTTGGCAACCGAAAACCTCATCTTTTTGTTTTTGTTTTTTTTTTTTAAAAAATATTACTTAACTACAAGTTCATTGGTTGATAACCAACAGTTTTACGCATCCGTTATGAGTTACTCGCATTGAAAACAAACATTCTTGCTTGATTCTAAAGAGATTGTCCTCTTTGATTTTTCACATAAATTAGAAAGTTATTAATTGTTATTTCTTCTGTATCAAAAAAGATTTTTTATTTATTTATATCTGTATCAAAATATTTATTTAATAAAAACTTTAAATAATATATTTTTCTAAAATACCTCTAATTGATAAAGAAAATCAATTATTTTTTCTCTTTCCTATTCTTTACAAAAAAAAAAAGAAATCAATATTTTTTTATACTTAATGATTTTAACATGCCGAAATTAGAAGGTAAACTATTTTGAGTGTAAACTATTTTTATTACCATGTTACTTTTCCATAATTATTTTAAACTTGATCGTTAATTAATTTAATGAGTTTTTTTTATTTATCACTTTAATTTTGGATAGATTTTTTTAAATTAATAGTGTTTCCATGTATTATAGAATTAAATTCAATAACTAACAATTTTTTTTAAAAAATAATAATAATATTTTAGAAAAATATGAAAAAAATCTTTATAACACGATAATTAATAATTTTCTTAAAAACTATGAAAAGTCAAATGGAATAATTTTTTTGGGACAAAAGGATATGTCATGTCAGCATCTTTATCATCCTTTTCTAAACTATCCTCTTTTTCGTAATTATTAGTAATCAAATTTAATACTGTAAGACATGCAATTAATATTAATTAGAGGTATTTAAAAAAACATATTACTTAAAATTTTGACCAGAAACATTTTGAGAAATATAAATAAAAGGACAGATAATTATTTTGAGACGAGAGTACCATAGTAAAAAGACAGACAATTATTTTGAGACCAAGAGTATCATATATAGTAACTTTCCAAGCCCAATTCATTATTATTGCCCGATTTACAAACAGGAAAATAATTTTAAAGTTTGCTTTCCAGAAGTAGCAAACCTTTCAATGATTTTTATAGCCTTTTGATGGTATACGGCTAGATTGGTCAAAAAATGTGCATGAGCTAGCAAATATCAGATCTGCCTTGATTTCACATGCAACACATGGAAAACCTAAGGAACATCCTTATATTTCTTAATTAATAGCCTCATTGTTGCATGTCTGTTTTTATATGATATTTTCAAAATAAATAAAGGATTTTTGTTGGGCATGAATGGAAATTGCAATTTTCAACCCCACGATCGTTGAAAGAGCACACGAGAGCAAGACTTTACTCTCTTAAGGAATAATTTGAGAGTTGGTTTCATCTTTTTCTATTTTGGCAGTACTTTTGTCTTCAAATTGGTCATGATGATAACACCAAATTGTATCAAAAGACCTTCTTCTTTTTTTAATCAGTTTCAATGTGATTAATTACATTTACTATTAAGAGGCTGAGATTCTTGTGTAAATTATAAATTATTCCTTTTAGTTCAAAAGAAATTAAATAGTCCCACTATTTTTAATAATTAATTAATCAATTCGTATATTTTAAATCTATTTGTAACTTACTCATTTTCATTTTTTTTCAAATTTTTTTTTTTTGGTTTTAACAAATAAAAAAATATGAAAAAATGATGAGAAAAAAAGACACATGTTTTGAAAAAAATATAATATTAAATTAACTATGATCAATACTAGTCAAGAGATTAATCAATTATTTTTTGAAACAAAAAGAACTACTTAATTCATTATACTAAACTAAGGGGACTAACTCATAATTTACTTTGACATTCTTTCGTTTTGCTCTCTTAGTCGGAAAATTAAAAATTAGTTTAGAAATAAATTAATTAGTTCCCACTGTTTTAAAAACTAATTATTTAATATTTTATCTTTTTTATGTTCTTTTCTATTTTTTTTAAAATAGAAAAAATAAATATTATGAAAAGATTGATGAGGAAAGAAGATATTTTTTGGAATAAAATTAAATATGGTCAACACTGATAAAAAGCCTAATTATAATTTTTTTTTTTTTGAGAACTAATTTATAATTTACTCCAAAAACGATTGGAGTGCTTTAAAAAAAAAAAATCAAAATGGAGTTTAGGCTTTTTCTTTTTCCTCAAAAGCACAAAAAATAAAGGCCATGTTTTGTTTTGAGAGCAGCCCAACTCTCAAGTTCAAAACCAAACCTAAAATATCTGGGCCACACTATTTTACCACCCAATTCCCTGACCCACCTGCTGTGTTTCTTTTTCCTGTTTTTGCTTATGGCCCAACCTCCGTAATCACAATCCTCTCTTCTTCAACCTGGTTTATGAATTTTTTTACTTTTTTTTTTATTAATAAAAACTCCAACCTGATTTTTTTTTCTCTATAACTGAAATTTTATTTTTAAAATTTCATTAATGTTTTGTTTCCATTAATCCTTTTTTTTTTCTGTATAAATATTCAAGGTAACTTTCAATTTGCCTCTTCGGAAATTTACTTGAAGGTAAAAGCTTTCCTTCCTTTTAGGCCCAGTCCACTTTATCCCTCTAGTTCAGCGTACATTCACACAGGCCCAGCCCACTCAATAATTTTTCAGCATATAATATTTTCATATTTAATGGGACTGAATTTAAATTTGATTAAAGTGTTGAAAATCAAGGATCCCATGTAATTTTACCAACTAAATTTAGAATCAAAGAAATTAAAATTTACCAAAAAAAAAATTATTAGGGGTATTGCTTTTTCACTCACATAAAAATAAAATCAATCAAAATAATTATTCTTAAATTCCATTTTTTCGATTAAAAAAGAATGTATCGAGAATACATCCCTAATAATTTATTTTTAACTTTCCTGACTGATATAATTATCACATGACATGATCAAGGAAGAATAATTATATGGCTAATCGATTTCATGTTTCGTCACTTCTGATTGATAAGAACTGTATAGAGAAGTTGAATCCAAGTGTCTGGGAGTCCAGCAATGCACCAATGAGTGCAATCCATGCCTCCCAAGCCATTATAGGAGCTAGGATGGGCGTCTTTCCTTAGCTGTGAGAGAGTTGTTATATTGAGCAAATGAACAGGTTTCTTGATAGAACTCAACACATCTTCCACTATTTGCAACGCCGGTGGCGAACCACTTGGATAAGTCGATCCACTCATCGGTTCTGTCTGGTTTGCACAATTTGTCACTCCCGGCTCATTCCAATCCCTGCCACTAATTTGAGACAAAAAAAAAAAAAAAGGGTCAAGAAAAGAAGATTAGACAGGAAATATTAGTGCTAATGATGGATTTAATGTAATCAAATGTGTAATATATGAAATAATAATAATAATAATAATAATGTAATGAAATGGAACGTTTCATTAAATTCATTGATACAAAACTTTTACTAATGTAATGGAGACTTCATAAAGTTTCATTTTTGTTTTTATAATTTTCAAAAAAATTAATTTAGTCCTTGTTATTTATTTTTATATGCAAATTAGATCTTATTTAAAAGGGTTTTTCATCCTTATACTTTTTAAAAAATTACAATTCAGTATTAAAATAACAAAATTTGCAATTTGGTCCTTGTAATAGTACTCTTCACCATATAACAGTTCATTACAATTGCAATGCAATGAGTCATTATAATTGCAATGGTCCATTATTCTATAATTTTAAAAATTATACAACCAAATATAAAAATATATGAGCCTTAACATCATATAGTTCATTACTTTCAATCAAATATAACTTACTTGTAATGGGAGGGAGAAATTCCTTGAAAAATAACTTTGGTTTTACGTGTATCAACATCTGAATCAACCCATTTTGCCCATGTTTTTAAACCTTTCTGAAAAGCAACCGTACGATTCATGTCTTTGAAATTAGTCTTGCCTTCTTGAATATAATCCCATCTGAAATTCACAAAACATCGATACTGTTACAAAGAGTTCATTTTTTAATAATCGAATCATATATAAACAGATCATTTAGTATCATTTCTGTTTTTTATTTTAAAAATTTGAAAAGAAAAAAAAAGAAGAAGAAAAAGAAAGCAAACCATAGTGATACAAAGGGTTCAAATTAATAATGTTTGCTCAAGTTTAAGGAAACTCGTACGGTTGCTTAGATCCTGTTAGGTACCACCAACCGAAAGAGTGGAAAACCAGAACATCAGCTTTCTTCCATACATTGCCGTTCTTAAGGGAATCAAGTTTCAAAACTCCGCCAATTTCTTCTTGTTCAATGTCTACCAAGAATGGAGATTGAAAATGACTTACTGATACTCCATAATCCTGCAAAATCATGAAATTAAGTTATAACTAACCCACTTTTTAAGACAAATTAATCACACATCAAAAGAAAGACTACTAGTTCTAAATTAATAATTATTTAGTTCTTGATTAGACAAGGAAATGTAAGAGATTACGATATCTAACTCACCTGGAATATCACTGTAGTAACAGAGTTTTTTGCACTACTTGTGATATTGGAATCTGGCGCAGCTGCATGGAGCAAGCATACCATTGACTGAAAATTGTTTAGACTCAGAGAGTCCCCTACGAACATAACCTTCTTGCCCTTTAACATCTTCAAGAAACCTCGACCATCAAATCTGTAACAATACAATCCGAAATTAAAATTCGAAATATAGATTTTCAAATAACTTAAAGTTGATGGGAGGTTTGAACCTCTTATCCTGATGCTACCTTGGCAAGTTGCAATCGTTAGGCTGCCATCTATATTGAAGGTAGAGATGATCAGGGCGACCATACTTTAAACAATCAAATTCTTTGCGAATGAAAGGGCAGGCCGATGAATTGTAGAGAGGATACGACTTGTCCTGAACCCAACTCCCTCGATACATGTCGCCGTTATCTTTATGGCATTGCTTCCTTCGCTTGCTTGATGAGTTTGCTAAACAAAGAGATGGAAAAATCATAAAAATTGCTATGAGGACACAAGATATTGTAGTCCTAGAATTCATTTTTGCTTAGACAGAGATGGACAAATGGTTAAGGTTACAAGATATTGAAAAACGCTATGATTTATATACACAAGCAACTGTAGGATTTCAGAATTAAAAACATTGTTTTGATCCCTTTCTTTTTGGTTAAGCTAATAGAAAAATATTCAAAATGGTGTTCCATGTGTTCTTGATTGCTGATTAAACATATATAGCAGCAGCCAAAGTTCAGATCATTACAGCACAAACTTATCTTAATATAATAGGCTAATTATTTATAAAGTATTTTGAATTTTCTGTTAAAAAGTCTAATTTAAGTTTCAAATCTTTTTCTTAGTTTGCAATTAAGTTTTTTTATCTTGTAAATCAATTTCATGCAACATTTGACATGCGTGCGTGAGAATACATATGTGATTGTTTTAATGGTTCACATATCTCTCACGAATATCTAATATTTTTTGAAATCGATCAACATGATTAAAAGATTTAATTATGGATATAAAAAAAAAAATCAGGATCCAAATCAAAATAAAAAATTATTTAAAAAATTATTTCCGGTTGACCAAAAAATTAAAATATTTTATAACCAATTATTAGCTGATATAATATAATATAGATGGAAAATAAATCAGTCTGGATCTCATCTTTATTTTTAATAGCCTCATCCTTGCTTGTCTTGGCTATAAATTAAGAAAGTGAAAGATTATAATATAAAAATAATGAAGTCTGTTTCGCGTGTTATTCTCTCTTCATATTGTTTGCTTGGATGAAGATGGAGAAATTTAAAATATGAAATTAGAGACAGAGAAGATGGACGGAAAGAAGTCCCCATTAGTGATAGCTAGTCGAGGAGACCGGGATCAGAGGATAAAGAGAAGGTGAAGAAAGTGCAAGTGAGAAATGGAATGGTATGAAATTTCTATGGTAAATGATACTAAAGTAACATGAACTTTCAGTTAAATTGAGATAGACATGTTATGTTGTAAATCAAACTCCATCAACAGTAATTGAGTTGAAAACATCGATGGAGATGTTAATTGATAAATCAGTTGATTATTCAAACTTTCATATATTTGAAAATCATGTGTACATGATATATAATGTTGAGGACTACGGGTTTAAAAAAGACGTTTTAGGCAGAAACAGTTAATAATATCTCGTTATTTTGTGAATCGAGCCCCATCAATTGCAATTGAGTTGAAGACACCGATTGAGAAATGGGTTGATAAGTTCGTTGATTATTCAAATTTTTATATATTTGAAAGTACTGTGTACATAATGTACAATGCTCAAGAAATCAGAAAGCTAGATCCAAAATTCAAGAAATGCTTATTCTTGGAACCTTCAAAATTTTCAATTTGACTACCATTAATTATGTTTCTGTAAATAATAGGTTGATTTTGCTAGTTTTTCAGCACTAAAGATAAGTAAATGTCATGTGATAGTTTTAAAAAACGAAAAGGTCCTATTAACTTAAATTAAAGCATGAAACGTATCAATTAATGGAACAAGTGTTACACTTTAAGATTGTCAAGTGACTTTTATACGTAGTTAATATTGAAAAACTGATCAGAAAAACCTATTATTTATCAAAAAAAAAAAAAAATAGTACATAATAGTTAAATTAAAATTCTTAAAGAGTAAACCGAAAGTTTAAAATGTTCTTCGATCATCTAACCAAATTTTTATTAAATAATACTCCATCTGATCCTAGTTTTATTGGCCTTCTTCAGTTTTAATAAGTCATTAAAAATAAAATTTGACCAACTTTTTTTAATTGATCTCAATTATATAAAATTTAAAAACTCTGTTTTGGAAAAATTAAAGTCTAATTTTTTTATAACTATTTTTGTTAAAGGTTTATCTACTATAAAATTACATTAAAAAAAAAAAAAAAAAGCCTACTATATTATGTTGAATTCTTAAAAGTTAAAGGAACAGATAAAATTAGGACTGAGGGAGCAGTAATTAGGTTTTTCATCCGAGAGGTTCCTGTGGTTCAATAATTGAATCATTTGCCCTATAGTTCAAATAATAATAATAATAATACAACTATGTCTTTGAAATTTGAATTTTATAAAAAAAAACTAGCCTTTTCATCCCATGTTCCGGCCAATATTTGATAAAGTCATCAGTCAACAATCAAATTTGATTGAAATTCATCAAATCAGCTTGTGCCACATGTCAGTAATTTTGACTTTAACGGAAATTTCCAGAAAAATTGGAGGGAGTGACTAACTTTGTCAAAATTTTAAAATTATAAGGACCTAACTGTTCTTTTTTGAAAACACAGGGTTCAATTTGATCAAATTCGTTAAACTATAGGGACCTCAGCTGTGGAAAAAACAACAATGGTGCAAGTGCAGCTAGTAGAAGAGTATAAAACTCTAAATGTTCTGTCAATAAGAAAAACACGAAATAAGTTTTCAGTTTTGAATTATATATAACAGCAATGAAACCCTTATAATATCCAATATGGATAACAGAATGTACAAAACCATTATTTGAATCTCTAATCCTCACAACACAAAATAAATGTTCTGTCAATAAGAAAAACAGAATAAATCAAGTACATCGCATAGGCATAATGCAAAATGGATCGGATCACCACAAAATGTCCACACCTTCGGCTTCCTGAGGAAAAAAAGCGTTCTTGGACCGAGAACACAAGCCACTCTCGGCATCTCTAATGAGAGCATCTTTGTATTTGCTGTCAACAAATTAGTTGTTAAACAAGAATCTGAACAGATCGAATTGAAGGTCTCGGTTTCCTGTCATCTAGTTCATGGGACGATAGTGAATGATCATCGCATGTTCTTCCCTTGAGAAGTACGTGTTTTTCTTCTCTGCTAACTCAAAATAGCTGCGTAGAGAAGTTCATTCCAAGTGTCTGGAAGTCCTGCAATACACCAATGAGTACAGTCCATGGGCCTAACACCATTATAAGAGCTTGGATGTGCATCTTTTCTTAGCTGTGAAAGAGTTGTTATATTAAGCAAATGAACAGGTTTCTTGATTCTACTCAACACTTGTTCCACTACTTGCAAAACTAAGGGTGAAGCACCGGGGTAAGTTGATCCACTCATTGGCTCTGTCTCGTTCGCGCAATCTATCACTCCTGGTTTGTTCCACTCTTGTCCGCTGCAGGTTTAAAACATAAAATTCATGCTCATGAATATTGATTTCGAGGGAGGAAAAGAAAGACAGAAACTTCAATTAGTTTCAAATAGAGGATGAAGGGTAATTTTTATACTTGTAATGAGAAGGAGAAGTTCCTTGAAATACAACTTTAGTTTTATTTGTATCAACATCCGAATCAACCCATTTTGCCCATGTTGTTAAACCTTTGCGAAAAGCTACTGCACGATCCATGTCCTTAAGTATTTTGTCACCCTCTTGAACATAATCCCATCTGATCAATGGAAAAAGAAAGATCCATAATATTAAACAGGCTGAGATTTTCAATAGTTGAACTGTAATTTGAGTTTGTGGAGCTAGCTCATACCGTTTTGTAGGTCCTTTCCGGTACCACCAAAGCCCGGTATTGAAAATCAAAACATCCATATCCTTCCATACACTCCCTTGGTTAATTGATTCGAGGTTTAAGACTCGGCCAATCTTTTTTTGTTCAATGTCGACTAAGTAAAGAGAATTAATCTGCATTACTGACACACCATAATCCTGAAAAAAGTTTTCAAGTCCAAATGTCATATAAAGGTAAGTAAGACTCCATTTTCCAAATGCTGTGATCTTTGCAGGACTACTTCACTCACATGGAATGTCACTGTGTTAATAGAGTGTTTTTTCTTCATTGTGATCTTGGAATCAGGCACAGCAGCGTGAAGCAAGCATACCAGTGACTGGAAATGGTTGATGGTTATAGAATCCCCAATAAACACAATCTTCTTGCCCTTTAACCTCTTCAGGAAATCTTGACCATTAAACCTGTAACATGTTTATAAATTCCAAAACAACTAATTTCCATGACAATCATCAAAACAAATTAAATAGGGAGGAGGCATGTTAGACCACCTGTACCTCTGCTTCATTTGCGCTCTTACTTAGAATGCAGCTCGGCCTTTTCAGGATCCAATATTATAAGCAAATCTACATGTACATTGATGAGGTATGAAATTTGGGTTCCCTCACAAAGCTCCCTAAAGTTGGGCCTTCTTACAGTTATGGGTCCTCTTACTCATAGCCACATGATGCAACACACTAAAATATCTTAGACCTTACGTCTTTCGCTATATAAGAAGACTCACTCTTTCGTAAGTCTTAACAACTTTGACTTTTTCAATAACCCCAGCATACATATACACATTATTAGAGAGAATCAGCTCTTAATAATGATTTAGCCATTGTTGCCGTTTTGCAGAACCGGAGACTTCCGGCACCACAAACTCTAGTGTTTCCGCTTTATGTTTGCAAGATTTCAGAAGACACCACTACTATTTTCAACCCCCTCAGGAAGGCTGAACAATAAATATAAGTTATCTAGATGCTAAAATCTCACGTATCATCATATAGATAGATAGATAGATAGATAGATAGATACACACACACAACAATAGACATGAAAATGTGTGTACCTGGGCAAGTCACAGTCATTAGGCTGCCATCTATATTGAAGGTAGAGGCGATCAGGGCGACCATATTTTAAGCAGTGAAATTCCTTACGAATGTAAGGGCAGGCGGATGAGTTGTAGAGAGGATACGACTTGTCATGAACCCAACTTCCTCGGTACATGTCGCAGTTGCTAATGTTTGGCCATTGCTCTCTCCACTGGCTTGATGATGAGTAGTTCTCTTCTTTTGGAGAAATTGATGACGAGTTTGGCAAACAAAGAAATGAAAATGTCAAAAATATGGCAAAGACAACAAAAGATATTCCAATCCTATGATTCATCATTGTATAGAGAGATAACATGGTTAAGGTTATGGGAGATTTGTCTCTTCACAACCAGAAAAATGGCCTAGAATAAGTTTCTTCTCAGTTAGAAATTAAGTCAGATCTCAGCCTTAGTAGATAGCTACATTAATGTTGGTCAAAAAAACGTGCGCATGTAGCTGAACTAGCGTATATTAATTAATTAACAAGAAATTTAAGACGGCTCACTTGGAAAATCACTTGGATTTAGAGACATTTTACTGCGGATTAGAGATGTTTCACTGTGGATTAAGGAGGCATGATTACTGTGTATTTAGTGAGCTTTCACTGTGGATTAAGTACATGCACGGTAGCTTTGGAGGCATCTTGGAGAGTAAATTATAAATTAGTCCCTCTAGTTTTGAAAAAAGAATTAGTTAATTCCTTCTTCAAAACTAATTATTTAGTTTTTTTTTCTATTTTTTTTTTTGGTCTTAAAAATAGAAAAATGAAAAAAAAACAGATATTATAGAAATATCGATGAAAAAACATTTTTGAAAATAAATTAATGTTAAATTAAGCATGATTAACATTATTAAATAATTAAATAATTAATTTCTGAAAAAAAGAACTAATTAATTAATACTAATTTACAAATTTACTTGTACCTTGGATGGATTTTTCTAATTGGCCCTTATTTTAACACGTGGATTTTCTTTTTTGTCGTGGCATGCTAATAAATTCTGACAGTGCTTCCGTATTGCCGTACAAAATTCTTAGTTGATCCGAAGCCTTCCATTTTCTATCATCTTTTCATTGGTTAGTTTGGTGCAGGTAATGTCGGTGGCCACTCATGGCTTGACAAGTGCCAATACAGAATCATCCTCTATGGCTGATTTTAAGTAAATTATAAATTAGTCCCTCCAACTTTAAGAAATGAATTAATTCGTCCTTCTTATTTTAAAAACTTAATTATTTTCGTCATTTTTCAATTTATTTTATTATTTAAAAGAAATAAAAATACTAAAAATATAAAAAGAATGATGAAAGAATATGATATTTTTTTAAAATTAAATAACATTAAACTAATCGTGATCCGATGCTAATCTATCTTAAAAAATTAAAATTTAATCTCGATTGATAAAAATATTGATCTAAAAATATCATGTAATATATATATATATATATATAACTCACCTGGAATATCACTATAGTAATAGAGTTATTTGTATTTCTTGTGATATTGGAATCAGGCGCAGCTGCATGGAGCAAGCATACAATTGACTGAAACTAGTTGAGACTGAGAGTTCCCCTACTTACATAACCTTTTTGCCCTTTAACTTCTGGAAGAATCTTGGCCATCAGACCTTTAAAACAGTATACTACAATTAACGAACATTTTACATAATTTAGCACAAAAATTCTAAGAATACTCATAAGATACAAATGAATGCATCGTCTTAATTACTTCAAAATAATCAAATTATCATAATATAAATCGTTTATAGACAAACAGATCGTTAGCTCCTATAAAGCAATATATGGATTTTCAATTATGTGAGAAGTAGATACTACTAAGTCTCAAGTGTCATGTTTATTTATAAAATTTAATTTTTGATATTTTAAAATGAAATTTTGCACGCACATTAAGAAAAATTCAATCTATTTTTTAAAAAAAAATTCTAGAAATTTTCAAAATTGTGGTCCAATAAGCATGTTCAGGCATGCATACACACATAATTTGAAATGGTTGCATGTATGGATGGATATTGTACCTTGGCAAGTTGCAATCACTAGGCTGCCATCTATATCGAAGGTAGAGGTGATCATCAGGTCGACTATACTTTGAACAATCAAATTCCTTTCGAATAAAAGGGCAGGCAGATGAATTGTAGAGAGGATAGGACATGTCTTTAACCCAACGTCCTTGGTACATGTTGCAGTTTTTCTCTCGCCACAGCTTTCTTGATGAGTTGGCTAAACAAGGAGATGAAAACGTCACAGAAATGGCAAAGAGGACACAAGATATCGCAGTCCTAGAATTCATCTTGTACAGACAGAAATGGTTAAGGTTACACTAGTGGGAGATTTGTTGTTTGCAAATTGCAATTTTCGTACCTTATTAATGTTCTTGTTGGTTAGAAAGCCTTTATCATCAGCCTTAGTTGACATTATATATACATACATACATATATATATATATATATATATATATATATATATATATATATATATATATATATATAAATTGAGGATTTCATTTTAATTTCTTATTAGCCTCATTCTTGAATGTCTCTGTCTAAAGAAAAAGTGAAAGATTATGATATAAAAAGGAAATGTTTAAAATAATATTTGAAGTTTCTTTGGCGTGCAAGTATAATTGATCTTTATACTGTTTGTTTGGATAAAAAGGAAAGAACAATGGATGAGCAAATTAGAGATGATGTGAATTGTAGTCATTGTTTGATAATTGGATGCACTTAAAGTACTCATGGAATAATAATTAAAAGAAAAAGAAGGGATGAATGTGTTTTAGAAATTATAATCTATACATTAATTTTTGAGTTAATGGCTCAATCTATCCTTGCATAATATACAAGTTAATTCTTCAATCTATCTTTGCATGTGTAATTGAATCAATTTTATGTTTGAATATATATTAAATTTTAATCTATCTTTTTGATAAAAAATTTCAAGAATTAATTATATGATTTAGGTATGATCATTTTTTATTTTCAAAACATCCTTACAAGTCGGACAAATAGGAGGTTTTTATTTACAAATTACGTAATTAATTTCAATAGTTTAACTTAAAAATGCTACTAAAATGGTAGAATAAAAACTTAACATGTATTTAAAAATAAATTGATTTAACTAAAAATATAAAAATAAATTGAAGAATTATCTTATTATATAAGAATAGATTGAGTCATTAATTTTTATTTTTTTATTTTATTCGAGGAACTTCACTTTAGGGTAGGAAAATTTTGGATGAATATCATAAGTAATACTTTCATTTTTATAGGAAAGTGATTTTTTTTTTCATAATAATTGTTGTGGTATTAGATAAGTAAAAAAGAAAAAAGAAAAAAACAAATAAATAAGACATATTTCTATAAAACCCATGGTGATGGGAAATCAAGCCCCGCCCATAGGCGCAATCATCGATTCCGAGCATGGATTTTTAGGGGTGTTCACTATTCTATTAAAACCAAAATACCGAATCGTACCGAACCGAATTAACAATTTCGGTTCGATTTTTTAAAAGAAATTTAAAAAAAACCGAAACCGAAAACCGAAATTATTTCGGTTTGGTTCGGTTTTTTTTTCAAATTCGATTTCCACCGAAAACCGAATTAGTTTTTTTTTTTTTTAAACACATACCCAAACTCTTTTAAAAAAAAACAAAGAGGCACCTATGTGTTTAACTAAAAAAATAATAGCTTTAATGATTTTTTTCTACTTAAAATAGAAATATTTTTCATTAATTGTTTATTGAAATAAAAAATAATTGATTATATTATATTGACTCACAAAAAAATGAAAAAAAGACTATGATAAAGAAATTCTTTATAAAAACACAAATTTATATATGGGTGAATCCTAAAACCTCATGAAAAAAAATTGTCTCGTATTAAAATTGGTACAAACATAAATTAAAAATTGAACTTTTCATATTATATATTCAACAATAAAATATGCAAAAAATAAATAGATTAAAAAAAGAATATGAAAAATTAATAAAAAATCAATTATAGCATGATTGAAAAAAAATGATAAGTCCAACTAATTTAGTTTATAATATAAATAGAAACATATTTATTATAAAAAATAATAATAATAATCATACATAATTTTCTTATAAAATCAAATGTGAAATATGCAATCTTTGATTATGTAAGTTTGATATTTTTTAAAAGTAAAATAATTCGATTTTTAGAAGAAAAAAAAACAGTTTTTAACCGTAAAACCGAAAAACCGAACCGAAAAAATTACGTTTTTAATCGAAAAACCGAACATCAATTCGGTTTAGGTTTTGTTTTTGTTTTAACCAATTTGGTTAATTAAAAAAAAAAGCATTAAAATCGAACCGAAAAACCGAATGAACACCTCTACGGATTCCCTATTTACATTAACAGAGAATGAAAGGCCCAAATAGAGCCCAGCCCAACCATAATTTTTTCGTAGACCTCTTGTTCCTGAATCCATGACCCACCTGTCACTACAGTTCCTCCCTTTCGTCTAGCAACTACCTATCCTTGGACCACCGACCCGATTGAATCAACCGCGTACCCAACAAACAAATTCGGGTTCTCTTTTTAATTCAATCATTAATCAAAGGTAAAAACCAAAACTTTTCTTGCATTGGAACTATAATCAATAAAAAAATCAGTAAAGTCTTTGCCTTTTTGAGTGAAAGAAGTAAAGCTTCAATCTCTTTTATTTCTTTACTCTTTAGTATTTACCTGAATTTTGCTTATTGAGAGAGATATTTACTGTTGTTTTGAATTTACTAACTGGGTTTTTGTTGTCTCTTGTGTTGTAATAGATGGAAGGTAGTTTTGCCAAGGAGCTTTACTCAGAAAGTTTGCAACTTTCAAATGCTGAATTGGGTACTGAGCCAATTGTGAGTGGTATGTAGAGTGATTTTTGTGATATAGGTTTTGGTTTATTTATTTGTTTGCTTTACGTATTTGTGAATTTGGTGCTTTTTTGTTGCTTTTGATGACTTTGTATGCTCTTCTATATAGTTGAGTTAATGATCTGTGGTTGCTTGTTCTTTGGAATTATGTTTCTTTTTAGTGAACTTGAAGCTGAACGATGATCTTTGTTGAATTTACTGTGTTAAGAAACAGCTAGGAAGGAGTAAAGAAAAAGAATAGGCTGCAAATTGATACATTTTACCTGTATGTGTATGCGTGTACGTAGGTGATTTGTGTTTGTGTGTGTTGTTGAAGAACGAACTAAACGATTTTCAATCGTATGGTGTTCCTTAAAAACTTGTTTTCTGCTTCATCCATGATGGTATACCTTTGGATTGCTAGAATGTAATGATTGACTTAATTATTTTGGCTTACTTTCCTTTGTTTCTCACTTGTTGGAAATTTCTAATTTGTGTAATTGAATGATGACATTTTATTTGGTGTTACTTATATAAAGTTAGTTTGGGATTTGCTATGAAGGTGACTTGCAGGATGATGGTGGTTCTTTATGGGGTGGTTCTGATGAGGAGTTAGAGAGAGAATCTGATTTGGACCGGGAGTGGCAGAGGAGACATGATCAATTTCACACGGTAATTTGATGATTCTTTTGTTCCTTCCTCATCATTCTGTTTTCCCCATTGCATTCTGAGTTCTAAACCTTTATTGCTTTCATTCTGGATGACTTCAGATTGGATACCGTGGTGGCCTCATAGCCGGGAAAGAAGCTTCTGCTCAAGAGGGATTCAATATTGGTTTCAAGCAATCAGTGCTTGCAGGATACAACTGGGGTATTGTTAGAGGTTTTACCAGGTAAAGAAATAAGAACATGAAAGAAGAATTATATTATGGCTGTATCTAGCTTGAAAAGAATGAATGCTTTGATATACCTATGATATTTTTTAAATTCTTTTCTTTTACTTATTATTTGTGGATCTGTATTTCCATGAAGTGCGCTTTCCTGCCTTCCGAATGCATTGAAGGAGAGGCTGATTGAAGAACAAGAAAAAAGAAACAAATTTCGGGGCTTGTATGAAACAGTGCATTCTATTTCAACAACAGATGCACTTAAGTTCTTTCATGATGATGTATTGAGAAATAAAGCAGAGGAGCAAAGTGAGCATGCTAAGGCTAGTTCTGATGTATCTGGAATTAATAAAGATAGTTCAGGCTGCAGTCATTTGGAAAATTATGTTGGGGAGCTTCAATCACTTCTTCTGGAGTCTCCTGAAATCAAGTCACATTTATCAGTAAAGTAATTGTGTACATAACAGAATAGTGTATGCTACATATTGCCTCTTTATTGAGAGGTAACATTATGAAAACAATTCTCACAATTGTATCACCAATTTTGATTAGATCCAATTATATTGTGATTTTGTTTACTGCCAGTAATTTAATGCATTTGAAATTTCTGTTGATATTTTGTTCTGAATCTTACCGCATATTCTCTCTTAAATTTACTATTGATGGCTCAGAGATAAAAGTCATTATAATCATGTTCATCATATGGTTACCAACAAATCCATGCCAATTTTGGAGAAAACTGGAGGAAATTTCACAAGAGGGAGAAATTGTAAGCAAAGTATCTAATTTTTCCAAGAGAAATAATTCATGTCCAATTGATACAATATTACTGCTCGAGAAGCAAAATAAGAAAAACTACTTTTATTTTTCTAGATCGTTAGTTCATGTGTTATTGAATCTACAACTGAATTCATGTCTTTAGATGCAATTGCAATAGCATCATGTAGTTAGCACGAGGCTTGTTGGAATGAATCTTCTGGTTGTGGTTGTCATTGCTTGTGGTATGCATGTATTACAGAGCCTATAGAAACTGAAGTAGTCTACAATGATTATTGAAATAATCGGTCCTCTGCTTTTAAACAATCTAGTTGAGACTGAAAATTCATGTAATTATTTATTCTTGGAATTAATAGTGTAGTTTCTTCTTGATCTTGACCTGACATTATCAAGTATTCCGGTTAATAAATGCATGAAATTTATATGAGTTGTTTAAGTCATAACCTCTTAGAGATTACACAGTCACATGAAGATCTTTTCTTTGCTGGGAAATGTGACTGGAGATGGAAATAGTCAGATAAACACGAACATAATTACAACAGTTATGGCACAATATTAGACAGAATAACCACAATAAATAAACAACATTTGGAGGTAAAAGAGTTTTTCCAACAACATATGATAGACGGTAATCATCTGGCTGACAGAACTCAAAGTCAGATTTCATACTGTCATTACATTTTTATTAATGGGATACACTCTTCAATCTTCACTTGCACTTCACCTCCAGAGGTCAGGAGAAACTACTGTATACTGCATCTGCACTTCAATCTTCATTCTAGCCATCACATGATTGTCTGAATTCTGAAGTTCTTAACATGAACAGAATAAGATGTTTCTCTACTTAGATTGTAGTTTACTCCTAGAACTTGGGCCCTGGTTAGCTATAATAATCTTCCTACTTCACCAACTTATTATAGATATAACCTACCTATGCAGCTTCCACTTCAGCATGACCTGCAACAAAATATGAAAGGAATACATGATTTGTCACATTTGAACTTAAGTTTTTTTCTGTGATCTAAACTGGCATTTCAACTTTCACTACTGTAGCCAAATAGAAAGAAATAGCACCAAGAAAGTAATGTCTTTTATACCTCAGTGAGTGCCATCAGCTACAAGCTTGAATCGGTCTTGTGTGAGATAATGCTGCTGATGTATGCCTGTTACGAGTTTCATATTTTGGTGTTGGCAAGACTTTTTCAAAAGCTTCAACAAGTAGTGCCACCTTCTTCTTCCTAGCTGGAGCAAGTTTAGTGACAGTCTGTTGTAGTGCATAATCAAGCATCCATTCCTCGGAATTTTTCCTGTCATCCATCGTCTGATGCCTGAGATCGACCCTTTCTGCCTCTGGATCAGGAACAATGGGAAGGAAATTTGGTTCTCTTGGATTGAATTCTCTCTCTTCCTCCAAGTCTTTGATGGGTTTCTTGTCTCCAATTGTCCATTTCCTTTTGTTGCAGGTATCATGAAGTTCTTGCTCGGGATTGGCTCTCGTGTATACAAATAGACGTTTTGATCCTGTGCTGGTTCCATCATTGGCAGAGAGGAGGGTTTCTGCTGTAGCTGAATCGTTACAAACTTCCACTTCTGTATTCTCAATTTCTCCTGTATCATCTCCAATTGAATTGATTTTATGCATTCTTGAACCACTCAGATCCTCCGAATCCATGGCAGTTAGGATTTTGATCCTGTTAGCTTCATCTTGATCTTCCTCGAATAAGCTCTGGCTCTCAAGAACACTATTTGTCTCATCCTGCTCACCCAGTTGGCGGTCAAGAGGCTCAGTTGGAGTGCCGTCATCAACAAGATCTTGACTTGAACTGCAGTCTTCAGCGGTTATATCAAGCTTGCAAGCTTCAGTTGTCATGTGGTTTCCATCGGCATTTAGTGTAGCATCATCTTGATCAACTTCAGAAAAACTCTGAGGTGAATCTGAAACATGGATTTCAAATGGCAATTCAGCATTGGCAACTTGCTCTCGATCTTCTGCTGCATCTCCAGCTTCAGCATCAGGGAGTTCAGCAATGGCAAGTTGAGAATTCTCTGTTTCATGAACTCCATCACCTTGAATTTTCTCCCTGGTTCCTTTTGGTTCCCACAATGAAGCTGCAGTGGTCACAGCATCAATCAGATATCTCTCAGCTTCTTTATCTTTCTCCTCCTCGGTTTTTAGTGCCTCAGATGCATCTTCAACTGCCGAAGGTTGATCATATGCTAAGTCCCCTTCCACTTTGATAGATTCGAGAATCTCCCAATAGTGGGGTATGCCATCCGATTCAGAATTGCTATCGCTCCATTGCACATTAATGTAGGCAGTTTCCTCTGCAAAGAGTTCTTGCAGTACCTCATCAGCTAGAATTTCCTCTGTGCAGTTTCTGCCTACATCATCTGATATAATGATCTCAGAATCCTCATGCCAATCAAGTTTCTTGATTTCTGGTGTCCACTCGACTTTGGTGCAAAATTCATCTTCATCAGGCTTGTTCAAGTCATCAGCTTCTGTATCGACCTCTGAAGTAGAAAGTCGGCCCTCCTCCCACTCCATGTCAGCTGCTTCAGAGATGCCATCATCTTCCTCCATACTTGCTTGGCGTTCCCTTTCAATGTCGCTCCTATTGTCACAGCTTCCCATGATTGCTTCATCTTCAGACAAGGTCGATGAACAGTCTGTATCCCCATCTTTTTCATCTTCTATGACAAAGCCCACTGCAACATCCATCTCTGCTGCATTGGTTATATTGGAATTTTCCTCAAAATCAATCTCTGATTCTTGTGATTCATCAGACGAGCTCTCAAAAACTTGATTGTTGTTGTCTTGTTCAGCTGCTGCTTCATGGCCAGCATAAAAACAGGACTCGTTAATCCATCCTTCAGGTTCTCCAGAAAAAGCACCATCTTCTGTATTTTTTGTGTAGATTTCAACAAAGAAATCCTTGCCAGCTTCTTGTATCATAGGTTTGTCATCAGAAAAATCCAGCAGTCCACCATGAATTTCTTCTGTTCCATCACCAGATGGCCTGGCTCTACGCGGGGATAAAGCCTCCAACTTTATGCTCTTCTGGACCTTCAACGAATGCCTCCTTGCCTTCAAGAAGCACTTCAGTGGAGGCACAGGTTTGTGATGATGACCGTTAAGAGAGCAGTAGGTATATGGGCAGACCTTCATGACAGAAGTTCCCTCCGCTTCAGTACCCCCAGGATTAAGCATGAGGTATGGAGGAAACTTCGAGTCCTTCAGGGTTGAAGAACAGGTAGCTGTTTGTGTACTCCCATCTGCACAAATAGCTACTCTAGAACATTTCTTCGCAGTACCTCTTATTGGCTTAAAACTGAGAGTCCTCGCCAGCTTCAAACTAGATGTCTTTGATAAAGTTCTTGATGGTTTGTTACTAGAAGCAGGACGAAATTTCGAACTACCCGAGTTTCTACGATGCAGTTTCTTACCATTTGAACCAGTTTGAGTATTCAAGGGACTCACCTGGGATCGCTCCTTTCTTGCCTCGGAACTGCTGGTTGACTTCATATAATTTGGCGAACCATCAGTTGCTTTGACGAAAAGCTGCTTCTGTGGTGTTGCTTCAGTTGTTGAAGCATTGAGAGGAGGCGGCTTTCCAGGCTGTGACATGGCTTTCCTCAAAGGTGATGATGATTTCAAGCTCTCAATATCAGAAAGCTTGAATGATCTTGACCTTTTCATTTTCTTCTTCATATCTGGTCCTCTATTCTTGCCATCCTGATGCTGACAAGAACTTGGTTTCAGGTTCCCCAACCGCTTCTCGGATTTAACATGATCAGCTTGGATACCAAGCTTGTAGGGTACCTTTCTTTGCACCATCTTCAAAGAAAAGCCAGCCGCAGCATGAATTCTAGATGGAAATTTGACATTGGTTTTCTTAGAGATGGGGTGGTCAGGTTTTGGAAGGAAAGTAGTTTTGTTGAGGATTGAAAACCAATCAAGTAAAGATTCTTCTTCTTGCTGAGTTTCTTTTGGTTTTCAGTGGGTGGCCTTTTGTTTTACTTCAATGGTCATTTGGCAGAACAAATTTGAACAGGGCTGAGATAAAGTCTGATGCTGACCTTCCCTCATTGGTGTTGTGGGACCCTTTGTTTAGGCATTTTCTGTATTGAAAATTGTTGGGTATACGTCAAGGAAATACTACCTATACATATGGCATTAACTTGTTTACTATTTTCTCCTTTTGTATAAAAAAAAATTGTATATTTTTTTATTTTTATCTGTTTTAAAATATTCGTCCAGTCAAAAAGGTATGTTTTTTTGAAATATTAATAGTTAAAGTTTTTTTTAATAAAAAAATATTCAAATACAATTTTCCAAAAATAGATATTTAAAAAAATATTAATATCATATGATAATTAGTAATTTTTTTAATCTGTGTGAAAAATAAAAATAAAAAAATAAACTTTTTTGGGGAGAAAAGAATGAGATTGTACACTCAAGTGGAGATTAGATGCCCTAATCCATTATCTTTTCTCCATTGACATAACTACCCCTTTCCTTATCTGGACGAAGGGTCTCTATCTTCAAAAACCATGATTGACATCTGCATGAATCATGTGAAATTTGGCACTGTTTGAACCATTCGATCAATCATCTTTATGATCGTTTTGCCCTAAATAAAATGCTACTACTTCATTAAGAAAAGAAAAGAAAATTTCAGAAAAGTTTAGTTAGTTGTTGGGGTTGCTGGGGTAGGTTAATGCTTATGCATTTTTATCTCTCTTTATGATTCCAATTAAAGACCTTGACTTTCAATTTACTTAATTTTAAAAAATGCACAATTTCTTCTTTTTTTTTCTTATTGGTTTTAATCTAGAATATTCTCGAACAAATTTTTTTGTTTTACGTCGAAATTAAGTTATTCCTACCGGAATTTTAAATAAATCATCTATATACAAATTGGTAAATTTACTTTTCAAAACCTTTCCTTAGAATAAATCAAGATGCATGCCCTATCCCTGTCTAGAATACTCATTTATTAGTATTCTCTTCGTAGTCCATCCGTCTCAAAAAATTTACTACCTTTTTATTTATTTAATAAAAAATTTAAATGATATATATTTTTAAAATATTTTTAATTTAAATTTTATTTTGTAAACAAATGTCCAAATACAATTATAAAAGTAGAGTATTTTTTAAAACCTTTAATTACACTAAAAATAGAGTATGAAGAAAAGATAAGCATTACACATTAAATAGGATGCATGCCCTATCCTCTCACTATAATACTCATTAATGGCCCATAATTATCACTCTTGTCTAAATATCTTTTTATTTATTTATTTATTTATTTTAAAGTATTAACTCGGGCAAAACTTTAAATCGCATATGTTTTAAAAATATCTTTAATTAAAATCTATTTGGTAAAAGATTGTCCAAATACAGTTAAAAAAATTATTTTTAAAAATTTAAATAAAATATATTGTTAATCTTCTTAATCTGTATAAAAAATAAAATCTCTTTGGATGCGAGGTTTTTTTTTTTTTTTTTATTCCTCAATTCTCTTCATTTGTTAAGAGAATCCATGAGACCCCATTTTGGGGCGTGAACAGAGATTTGTAGGGGAAATGTTAAGGGGTATTAATGGAATTTTCTGTAAAGATATACGGTAGGAGAATTTTTCCCGTTTTATATCATCAACTGTTGACTGGGAAGGCAGCAGCATCAGGAATGGACGGTAGAACTTTACGAAAGACAAGCAATGGTCGGCAAAATGGGGCTGCTTGGTGGGGTCCATTTTTGCCCTAAAGGTCCATTTACAGACGCTCCTCTTCCCCATCTCCAATGCAAAAGGCAGGGTGCCATTAAGGATAATGTAAAAAATGAGACCTTCGTCAAGGAATTGATAATCTTTTGCTCTCATCAAGCCACCGGCCCATGCCTGTTTTGGTTGATTTTTTTTTTTTTTAAGGATAAATTGATTGATTTGTATTTATATAATAAAATGAATTTTCAATCTATTTCTATATTTTTAGTTATATTTTTTAATATTTTTCTAGTATCCATTATGTTTTTTCAATCATTTTTTTTTTTTACAATGAATGAATTTTTTTAAGTGAAATACTTTTAATTGAAATGCAAAAAAAAAAAAAAAAAAAAACTTATAATCACATTACTTGCATGTTTTTTTTTTAATTCTTTAGATTTTTTTTTCTTTTTGCATTTTATTTTAAGGCATTTTGAAAAAAAAATTATTCATCATCAAAAAAATTGATCGAAATAACAAATTAAAGACTAAAAAATTATTTATGAATATAATAAATATAGTTAGAAATATAGTGATGAATTAGAGAATCGGATTATTATATAAAAACATACTGAGCTAGTTATCCTTATTTTGAATTTTTTTCTTTTTTTTTCTATGAGGGGTTAAATGCGATTAAACCATTGTAACAAATTTCTTTAATTAGTTGTGTCCCACTAGAAAATTCAAATTTCAATGTGTCTGCTTGATAGGATGAATTTTATGCAATAATTGATAGGGTTTCATGTCTTTCAAAATGTGTCCATGTATGGACAATTAAACGGACATTTTGGACAAAAATTGGACAATTTTGAAATGTACAGGTGGGTTTTAAAAAATGAGTTGGACTTTAGCTAGGGTTTAGATTTGAAATTTGATTGAAAAAAATACAAGCAGACAATGTTGATAGGAGCATACCTGTCTGTTTGCTGAAAGTTTTGATGGTTATCCAAATCCATATTCATGACTAAGCAGAGCTTCACATCATAAAATCGGTGATATTATATATTTTAGCTTAAGTAGTAGGTGCTAACTAACTTTGTAAAGGTAATTTGTCATTCCAAATACCCTGCAAATCATGATTAAAAAGAGAAATATTTATAAAATGAGTATCTATATATATTGGACTCCTATGTTTTGAATTTTTTAATTGAGATTCTCTATTTTTTTTAATTAAAACTCTTTATTATTATTAATATATATTGTTTAAATTTGTTGCTTTTTAAAACATTCTGTTATAGTGTTATCAATTAATAATCGACACGTGACATTATAAAGTAAGAAATTTCGACCATATATTAATCATCGATCGATGATTTATAACATTAGGTCCGAAGTAACAAATACCAAAAAGTAAAAGGTCTCAATAAATAAAATTAAAAAAATTACTTAGTCTAAATGTAGGAAAAAAACCTTATATAAAATGACGGATAAGAAAATAGAAGACTATTAGTATTTTAGTGGTGCAAAAATCTCTACAAAAAATATCTAATAAATAACTTAATGGGTATCAGCGTTTCTTTCTTTCTTTTTTAATAAAATATCATATTCAAATATATATATATATATATATATATATGACAAAGAGAGAGAAAAAAGACTTCGATCTTCTAATCTAAATTTTTACTCCCTGTCATCATATATAATTTCCTAATAAAAACTTCATCATAATATCCTAATAAAAGTCTCTCCCTCCATGCCCTCTATCATTGGACCATACTTACATCATCCATCAGTAAAACCACATTTGAAAAATCTCAACAACCCTAAATAGCTATGCAAAACACTGGATTAATTAATTAGGCACGGTAAAGTTGCATCATTACTTTTCCTTAAAGCCCAAGTTACTTTAATTTTTATAAATGTGAATCACCGTGCAAGTTAGTGCCTTTCTAAAGTTTTGTAGACTCCCACCCGGTGCTGATTACCCTTTTGCCTCTCTTTTTGGCAAGGGTCACGACTTTTTAGACTCTAATCTAATGGATGCTAATCGTGCAGTTTCCTTTCAAACATCGTTTCCCAAAAACATTTTACCAATATTCATTTAATTTGTGTTCAATTAATGGACTCATTAATTAGATATAAATAATATTATATGCTGTAGACTTGATGGTTTATATATATATATTCGAGCCAGTTTAGATATCAATTAAAATTATATTTATTATTTTTTGAGATAAATCATAGTTAAATAACGTCTATTTTTTAATTAATTTTATATAAGGATTGGATTTTTTGAGTCTACCACTAGCTTCTATCTAGTTTGTCAAAAGGGAAATGAAAGAGCTTTCCAATAGCAAGAATCGAATCCATAATTTAGAGGGTTAGAAATATTCTTCTTATAATCTACCAGCAACGTACCTTCAATGTTAATTTGTTTGATGTTTATGATTCACTTATCAAACTTTGATTTATATATATATATATATATATATATATATGGGTCCTCAAGACCCCTCTGCAATTGACAATCTTTATTGCTGGTTCTCACTACTATAGACAAATTCAGTCCTGAATTCTCTGATGATGGAGCGTGGTCTAGACAGCGGTGGACCACTATGATTCCATGCATGCCATGTTTCCAGTCACGAAGAACTTTTCCAAAACAAAAGAGAGTAAACAGTCGAAAACTACTCAATGCAATGATAAGGATTGCAACCCTAGATATGTAAGAAAAAGATAGAAAGATACAGGAGATGTGAATGGATTTGGTGCTTCTTTTGCAGGTCCAGGGCATTCAAGTTATCCCGGCACCATGTGAGTTTGCAAAAAACTAAAAGATAGGTCTTAGTAGTATGCATGTAACATTCTGTTCTGTCTGATTCTGATGCACTTCCTTGTATAAATCCAAATTTTCCCATGAAATATCTCATGTTATCTTGTTCCCTATAATATCCATCCAATTTCTTCTTTTTCTTTCTTTTCAAATAATTGCAGTTTCATTGTTATCCTCATCTTAATATCCCTTCTCAACGGTTCCCTCGATGCCAACTGTGTAAATTTTGGCTTATTGCCAATTTTTGGGCTCTACGTGATGGAAAATTGGAAAATTAGACTCGAGATGGATGTTACTAAAATCCCATTTATAGGATGTTACTTTTTCTTGATGCATCCAAAGCTGTAACTTTCAACATCTTGTCACTGTTGTTTGCATGCAAGATTTGTCCATTTGATGGTGAACCTTCCCTTCTAGGAAATTACCATGCTCGTGTTCTCATGGTGCCAGATACTTGAAAGAAAGTGCTTTCTCCATAGTTTAAGACATATCAAGAGGTTGAATTAAAAGTTGATTTGGTAATTAATTAGATTAAAAATGCTGGTTTGACAATACGAAGTAATTGCTCATGAGAATTATTGTGAACCTAATCAATGATTAATGAGCTAAATAGCTCAGCTGATGGGACCGAGGGACCAAATTAAGATATTTTAAGACAAAAAGAAAAGAAGAAAAAGGAGAGTGGGAGTACCTTTCAAAGATACAGTACCATCTTTAGGTACAACTAGTGACTACTAAGAAGAAAGATTTTATTCAGAATCTACTTTTTGTTTGGTGCATAAGCATGTGGTTTCTTTATCCCTAAAAGAGAGAAGTTACGGGTGTGGCTTCCTAAATGCAATTGTACGCAAACAAAGCCAAGAAAGTAATAGAACGGTTGAGAAGATGGGAAGGGCCTAATCTGGTGATGTTTACAAAGGCTATGCCGTGGGAACCTGACAAATCACATCCACGAACATTGCTAGCAAGTTCACCATAAGAAATAAGAAGTTCTACTTTAAAAAATGTCACTGGGCCAATGGTGAATTATAATTTGTTGTCTAATCAATGTTGATTCTTTCTATGTTCATCAAGTACTTTGGATCACTGAATCAAATCTAGTTAATGTTATTGTTTAGATGAATATGAATCATTAATTGATTCGGATTTTGTTAATGTTATTGTTTAGATGAGTAAGGATGTTACAATCAAATCTTAACGGTTTGGTCAGTCACCTTAATTCTATTGATACTCTACAAAATCTATGAATCCTATTTTTTTTAATCATATACTTTGGAAGAAAACAAAATGGATGACTTTTTAGGTAAAAATAATGTAGATAGAATGAATGATTATATAATTTGGCTATATATAGTGTCAATTTTTTATATATATACAGTTTGTGAGTATTTATTTCTTTGTAATGATTTTATAATTTTGTCAACTGCCAACTGATTCTTTCATTCTTAATGTAATATCGATTTTCATCAAGAATAAAATAAAATAATTCGCTGTTAAGAAATTCTGATTAAATTTCTGTATAAATAATCAAGAGCATACCAGCCATTACTTGAGAAGTCAAGGAATTAGATGATCAACTGGGATGCTTTTAGGGCTACCAAGTAAGGTGTGTTAGTAGAGATTAAGGCATCTAATCAACTTTTTGAAAAGAAAAAAACATTGGGGTGTAAACTTTTGAGAATCTAGTAGCATCTTTAGGTGGTATATTTTCTTTTAATCAGGTGATGAGGAGGAGAAAGATCTTACTGGGAATCTGCTTTTTGTTTAATTAGTGCTTAAGAAATATGGCATGACCAAGGAACTTTTCGTAAATATGTGATGAGCTTTTTTTTTTTTCTTTTTGGGAAAAAATGATCAACTTGGAGAGTGGAATGAGGAGTCATAGGAAAAAAGAATTATAATTGTGGAATGGTCATCTATTTGATTGATTAATTGATTATGAGGTTAGCTCTACCATTGTTTTTCGCATGCGAAATATTATTTTTTAAAAGAAATTGTTTTTTTTTCCAGACCCATTTAAAAATTCTTAATTGATATATTAAATCAACATTTTTTATTTTTGTTTTTCTAAAATATTTGATTATTGATAATGAGGGAGTAATATTTATTTGTATGTAAGGAGAATTCAATAATTAAGAGTTTATTAAGAAAATCATAGTCTCTAAATTTAGGCTTTGATTGTTTCAGATTACCTATCAGTCACCATCTTGGGAGTCAAAGCTCATCTCTATGTCAGGAATTATTGATTTGGGAGTGCTCTGGATAGAAAAGGTTATGAGGTCATGTTTGTTAGTCCTGAAAATACATATTGACCTGAAGATGATGCAGATGACATGAATTTTGAAATCTAAAAATCAACAAAAATGTCATAAATAAAAAATAGTAGTTATTAAGAAGAATTAAACCTCATCGTAAATAAATTAGTCCTTAGATAAATTTTTTGTCATAATGTATGATTCGAATATAAAAATTATACTTATTAAGAAGAATTAAACCTCATCGTTTTCACTCCGTATATAATTAATTCTATATCTAATGTGAAATGAGAATACCTATAAAAAACTAAAAATATAAATATAAGATAATAGACTCGTAGTTTTAATATTTTACACCAAGATATGCTTATGCTCATTAAAAAGCACACACACAAATAAGAGGAAATTTTCAGCAATGTCTGCATCTGTTTAGAGAATGAATTAAGGTGGAAGAGTGGGACAAAACTTAACTGTCATGTTAGTCTTAATAGGCAAAAAAGATGAACAGAAAAACTAATCAAATTGAACAAGATAGGTGTAATACAGATATGTGAAGAAGAAATGTACAGAGTTATTCTGAAATCATTCATGAATTATTTGCAACTATTGGATAGACAAAGTCACAATGACATGTTGGATATAATTACAAAAAATAAAACAATGATAAAACCAATATTCCAATAATTAAAGTTCAATATAAATATAAATATAATACTTATTTTGTTCTGAAAAAATTGTCTATTTATTTTATTTGTATTTGTTTCAAAATACTTGTATAGTGGAAACTAGTGTATCACATAGTTTATGTAAAGCATTCATCACATAGATTACTTAATTTTAGTTAATTATATACAAATTTTGAAAACTAAACTAAGAACAAAAATCAAGAAACATGGCAGGCTGTGAGTTGGAGGCAAAAAGCAGCCTCAGGTACATATGCAATGTCCGTGTGGGTTGGAGGCAGGAAGACAACTTTTGGCCAAAAAGAGAGGATTATCAGGAACATGGCAGGTAAATGGTTTTTTTTTTCTTCCATCCTAAATCTCCAAAATCAAGGATGTTTGCTTTCTGCATAAAGGGTCTGCACTCTGATTAAAATACTTATACAACTTTCACATGAATCAAGATTCCTCATCTTCTCATCGAACCATGTAACTGGCTGAGAACACCACTCTGGTAAAGTTATATAAATGAACTGTGAGAGTTTCATTCTGTTGATGGGATTGATGGTCATGAAGAAGTTGCAGTTGCAGGAGCAAAAATCAACAAGAAGAAGCACAACTTCGTCATCATCTTGTATCTAAATTGTTAATTCTATAAATTATATTCACTTTACAGAACCTTTATGGTGGGGATAGGCATACCGGCAAATGCGGCAGCGATTGCTCTATGTTCATGTTCAAATCCAAGAGAATTGAAAGACATAAAAATACCATCCTGAAGACAAACAACACTTGATAAGTCCAATCAGCAGCATTTGCACCCTTTCTGACTTTAAATGTAAAGTAGATACTAATCAGCACAAGAATGATGATAGATGCTTAAGATCACACAGTAAAGGTTTAAAACTACAGGAAAAATTAGATAACGGAACCATAATATCCCTTTAGAGAGCTTTGCGATCTTCACATAGTAATGCATCATCTTTCAATCAATCCACTCGTCACTCATGTTCTAATCTATGGCAATTATTGAACAAGTTTCACCTTATTCTATAAAGCAAGAGTTGTCTTTCTTTAGGAAAAAAATTCTCACACCAACCATATACCTTTCCACGTCTCCAGCTTTTATGTCCAGTCCAGCTACATTTCTCCACATTGTGTGCTTTCTGGCGGAATCATTGCACAATAAGTGGAGCTAAGTGTTTCCCATGAAAGTTTTTGATAATTACGGCTCATCCCACTTTAGGGTGCCTACCCTGTTTCCTCCTCCATCACTAGTAAGCAGTTCTCAACAACACTAATGCTACAATCAAATGAGGCAGCTATTAGAAGGGTATTGACAATGCATCAGTCAGAAAGGGAGATATTTGGCCACATGAAATAAAGAATCAACTTGAAAAAGAACCTTTCATGTACAGTAAGAGATATATTTATTAATTACATCCTAGCGTCTGGTTACAACAAGTATCTAGTTTGTATTTCCTCCCCGCAAAGCAAGGAACAGAACCATAAAAATGGGAGAAACAAGAAAAATCATATATGGGAGGGCTTGATTCAATACACCAATTTCAATTTCAGCCTCTCCTTGAGGGTAGCTGGTTTTATCTGCAACAAATTTCTCAAAATAGTTCTGGTAGCCTGTGTTTGTCGAGAAATTTGAGCCTGTAACCTTCATCATCTCCATGGCCTACGATAAATTAAAAGTTTTAGTGATCATTGAAATCGCTAGACATACAAAACTTGAAAAAGTACAGTAATTAACTTTTGATCATGCATCAACATGGTTTTGGAAATTTAAGTTGAAAATTGCAAACTTGGGCTTCACACAGTTCATTTGTTCAGTAATCGGTACATTGAATTTTGTCAGATGTTGATTTAATTATGTGCAAGTTCTTTTAAATATTTCAATTTTCAGGCATGCATAGAATTAGCTCTGTATCATCTCTGCTTCAGTGTTAGTTACCTTGAAACTGAACATAAATTGCCTTGCTCTCTTGCTCACTTTAACATTTGGATGAGACTGGAGTTTTTCATACATTGCCCGGGCCTCATTTGGTCTGTCAGTCATCACAACTGTTTATTACCGGTATAGTAAAACAAACATTGTAACTTTTAGCAGACAATTATTATCTAGACAGATAGGCTCTCATGATTCTATCTATATATACGAATCCGACAGGTACTGGATTCAAATTCTGAGCAACAGAATGAATAAAACTAGGACATTCAAACATCTATTAAGAATAGAGCAACTATTGATAAAATAAACATACCTACTACAGGAATCTTGACAGATTGCCCACTGCAAAGCAGCTAAGCCATGAAGTTCACTCTGCAAAATCGAACTGTGTGTAATCAAATATAAGAATGACACAATTCATTTATGATTAGTTATCACACCAAAGAAGAAGGAATGCCTAATCCTAATTCCTGAAAGCAGATTCAAGGATCAGAGTCAACATCACAGAACTCCTTTCTGTTTTTTAGCCAAGAATTATGTTGTTGAGACATTTTCCAAGGACCATGGCTACAGATTGGAATAGGAACCAAGTATCTTGGAAGAAGTTCCTTTTCTGCTACCCTCATTCAAACAAGAAATTGCTACTGAGACCCCAAATATAATAAGCCGATCTTGAAATTCAGAAATATTGAACCGAGCATTAGAAACGAAGTCTAATGTAAAATACTGGATGGTATGATCATAAACATCAACCAGGTCTAACTATCATGCTCTTGCATTCTCAGAAACATATATGCAGGGAAATGGTACAGAGTATTGTTATACAATAGACCGTAAACAAAAATTAACACCAATGTAGGTTTGTGATTTTAAGACTGTCTGAGGTTTGAAAATAGTTTTAACAACATCTCCATAGCTTATAAAAAATGTGGCAAGTTGGCTATCTGTCCACTCAGGACTCAAAATTTTTAAGTCTTAAGGTCTTGGAAAATGTTACATTTCACCAATCATTTAGAATGCCCAAGACATGTATACAGCTGAAACCTATCTGAAATAAGAACCATCCAATATATCTGATTAAGAATTTGGATTTAACCATTTAAAAATCTGCAAACATTGGAGAATCATTTCACTAGACCTGCATTGTCAAATGAACCAAATGGCCATACTATCAGCCCATTCAAGACCACTTAGCTTATCAAAACAGTTGTGGCTCACATCTGAAGTAAAATTACCTTAAATGGCAACTTGTCCATAACTGTTTGATAGTAGGGTAGGGCATCATTAAGCTTTCCAGAATCCATTAAGGAGTCGCCAGCCTTCAAGGCCTATAAACCACAATGACTTGAATGAGAAAAATGGTCAGTGAATAAAGACATTTGTAATCTGATATTCTACATAGTTTCAGTAAGCAATGAAAATCAGGAAACTTCAATGCTATTTCTTTTTGGTCTTGTAGAATGAATGTCGGATTAAATGAGGTGTATATACCTTCTCGCAGTCTGATTTCACCTTTGGATCAACATTTAAGCCAATGCTCTTCCTGTAGGCTGCAAGTAATTTCTTCGTGTGCTCTTCTTTAGCAGCACGTGCTTCTGCTGTTTCAAGCTCATCTCCAGGTCGAATAGTTTTTCCACCACCAAACTAACACACAAGAACGAACTATCAGAAAAGGCTGTTCATAAGATTATTCCTTTTCTAGAAAAACTGAGAAACAATAAACTGCCATCAAATATTTCTTCAACCATCGGATTATGATGATTGACAAGTTTATCCACTTAAGAGATGCAGGTTCTGCTTAATCTCTTTCAAGGACAGATTTAAGTTTTCTTCTACTTAGATACTGCGTTTATTAGCAGCCACAGACCAATTTGAGACACTACCATTACTTTCTCTTCATTGAACATCCAAGAATAGTGGAGTCGAGGAGTTTTATTTTCCTTTGCAGGAAGTTCTGTTTTCCAGCATTAACCAAGCCATTTCATGCAGTTACTCTCAAAGAAATAACATCAACCAAAGTTAAGAGTTGGAGAGCATATAACTCTTCAGAATTTTTCAAATGAACTATAATTAGTATACCGTCTTTGAAATGTTTCCAGGTCTAGGAAAGACACCCCATGTAGAAACCTTTGGCTTGTAGAGATCTGGATTATCTTCTTTGGTAGGCTTGGATATTGATGTAGTGGCATCCTCAAATTTGGTAGTGTCCCCAACGATTATCTCCACATCAGGCAACTTCCCCTCTGCAAAAGGGTCTGTGATTGGAACTAATCCAGCAGGAAGTCCCCTGCCCTTTTTCTTATCAGCAAATTCAAGCCCCACAAAATCAATGCTTGAAATTGACAGTTTTTGTTCCTTCTTCGAAGTTTTATCCACCACTCCACCTCCTAAATTCCCTCCCTTTAATCCTAAAACAATCATTTGCACACTTTCAGCAGATATTTTTCCTTCAAATAAGAAGAGATATGAGAAATGAAGCATTTCACTCAGTCTTGAATCATTTGCTTTGTTTTCCCTTTTTTTTCCCATTACTAAGACAGTTTTCTATGAAATATCAAAGTGAAAATCTAAAATAAGTCGATGAAATTGGTTTCCATTCCTAAGCATTTATAAGCCTTAATTAGCTTCTTACGCTCTTTAATTCATTCTTCAGAAGAACAACTAGATATTTCCAACATCTTATCTAAACTTACCACAACAAAATCTTTTGATGCAGAGCTGATATCAAATTGGCATTGTATGACAACAACATGTAAAGCTGACAACAAAATGTAAAGCTGAACATGTATTTCTCAGAAAACAATAGGGCAAATGGGATATCTATGGCTGATCAAGGATCCATATTTCCTGTCTGTGAACACACTGTGACTAATTACCAATTTAACATTGTTAATGTAGGAAAATAATAAGTGATCAATAATTAAAGGTCGACCTAAATTAGCAGAAATTAGCTAAACCTGCCAATTGAAAATTGAAAAATTGAAACTTACCTGAATTTGTTTTTGCATCCGAACCACCTTTCACACCACCACTACCAACAACTCCTGTATTTGTCTTGTACTCTTTTGCTTTCTCCATATCAAGCTTAACAGAATCTGACACTTCCTTAGTTTTCCCACTTTTCCCAATTATAGTACCACCAGAATCCTCAACTGGGTTTTGCTCAATCTTCACATTCTTGCTCGTTTCAATGGAGTTTCTATACACTTTAGCTTTCTCAAAAGCAAGTTTTACAGGGTCCACAGGGCCCGGTTCAGGTTCTGGTTGGTTCTGTGAGGTGGGTTTGGAAGGTTCAGCATTAGATGAGTTGATAGAGAGTGAGACTTTGAATGGAGAGGTTTTGGAGGAGAAAAGGGTAGTACGGTTTTTGGTGAGAGAAGATAGCCATAAATGTTGAAGTTGAAGAGAAGCCATGAACTGGCTCGTTTTGGGATATTTTGTTTCAGGCTTTCAAGTCGAAGAGGGTTTTTTTTTTTTTTTTTTTGAAAGGTGAGGAAGACGAGTGGCCATTGTCTTTGTTTTAGGGCCTGGTTTTTTGAATTACCGTTAGATAAGGTTAGTTATTTTTGGAGGTTGAATTTTCAAGATCAGCTCCCTAATAATTCCCTTTCCTTTATTTTATATTTTTCACTTTTGGACCTTTTTTCAGGTTACGAATTAATTTTTCATTCCTTTTTACCAAGGGAAAAAAAAAAAAAAAGGAAAAACGGCAATGACCTTTAGTTTAAGAGTTCTGGGATTCCAGCCTCTTCTTTGTAACCAAAAAAAAAAAAACCAGTTTCTTGTCATTGTTATTTTTCCGTCTCCTTTGCACTCAATTTATCGGCCAATTGTGCTTACTGTGAATCATAAAAACAAAATTGTGGATTCTTTTTTCGTTTTATTTTCCTTCAAGAATTGATGATTGTTGGATTGATATTCACGAGGTCCCCTGCTTATCGTAGTATGTAGTCATCTACGCATGCTGCAACGAAATTCCACAGCTAAAGCAATTCACTATCAGATTTCTGTAGTCTTGAGGTCAAATGATGGCATGTCTCAAACCTCAAAAAGATTTCGGAGAAAACCTTAATTCAAAGTCATACTTCCAAAATGGCGAAACGAATATAGTTTCTGGCAAGAAATGTTCCAACGAGTAGGATTATAATTCACTTCGATAATAAGCATGGAGGAGTCTTGGATCATACGTAATAATACAGAAATCAAGGTACAAGCTATAACTGATAGCATTTGTGTCTTCTTTATATCAGCAGCTGTCTAAACCTAGTAGAAGCTGTGTCACTAAAAGATTGAATTGCAAGCTCCATTGTCGCCTAAGACATGGCAGCATGCAAGATTGAATTGTAAGCTCCATTGTCGCCTAAGACATGGCGGTATGCCTAGTGAGAATTACTCATCTGAAGACACGGAGTGAGTGATTTGTGCAAGTGAAGCCCCCATCAAGCATTAGATTATCGCCACTAATGTACCTTGCTTCATCACTTGCTAGGAAGAGAACAGCATTGGCCACATCATCAACTGTCAATTCCACTCCTTGCAAGTTAGCATTTCTCCCCATAAAAGAGCGAAAATCTATGAAGGCATCCTCGGTCCTCTCATCCTCAGGCAAGTGAGCCACAGCTAAGCCAGTCGCAACTCCATAAGGAGAAACACAGTTTACGCGTATCCCATATTTTCCTAGTTCAGCTGCAACACTTTTGGTCAGACCCAATACAGCATGCTTTGACCCTGTGTAAGCATGTGGGCCCACACCCCCTATGGCACTGGCAACACTACAGAGAGAAACGATAGAACCCTTATTTAGCGGGATCATAATCCGTGCTGCATGCTTCATTCCAAGAAATACACCCTTCACATTAACATCAAACACCTTTTCAAAGTCCGATAGGGCCGCATTACGGATATCTGGACAGGGTGGACCTCCCAGCCCAGCATTGTTAACCATTATATCCAGTGTTCCAAGTTTATCAACAGTGAAGTCAACTGCTCTGTGAACATCATCTTCTATTGTGACATCACAATGGATATAACAAGTGTTTGGCTCACCACCAAGTGATTCACAAACATTTTGTCCAAGGTTGTCTTGCAAATCAGCTATACAAACTTTTGCACCATGTTTGTGGAATAGACGGACAATGCTCTCCCCAATACCGGTAGCTCCACCTGTTACCAATGCTACTTTGCCCAATAACCTACAAGATAAGATAAAAAATTAAGATAAACCTTAAACCCCATGCAAGATGCTAGTTTTGATATATATGGGTTTGAAATAGATAGACTAGTCTTGACATTATAATGTTGTCAAAAATATGCAAAAACTATCACTCCAATATAATTAGGATGCCAGAAATACCTCAAAAGCATATTTAAAGGATGTTACAAATTGTGCAGAAAGAATGAGTTCACTACTGATGACTTGGATGATCTGGCTCTTTCAATGTCAACAAACAGCAGCAAACTTTCATAGAGATTGAACTGTACTTTTTATTCTTGGCAAGTTCCAATTATGCATAATCATTTTAAGTTGGTATGCAAGTTCCAGCATAACAGACATTTCGGAAGATGAAAGTTAAAAAAAAAAAAAAAAAAAACAAATCGAATATCACATATATAAGGTTTATTTATTAGCAGCACTCCCTTTTAAAAAAATGCAGTATGTAGGCACTCTGAAGTCTGAAAAGATTAAAATGAGACTCATACAATCGAGAATTCCAAAGCATCTTCATATCAACTTAAATCCCAATTGGACTATTTCGCTAGGCACCATCACACAGCCTGTGACAATGCACATGAGGATTGCCTGGTGGAAGACTTTACTTAGTCCCAGCACCACAAAGATTAGAGTTAGCAAGAAGGCATGGGAACAGCTTAATCTTACACATTTGACAGATAGACCTACTGCAATTTCATACTCAAAATGATCTCAGCTAGCCAATTTTCATTTTGCCAAGTGGCCTATGAAGTTGGACCTCAACATGAACATCTGAAGTCACCCATATCAATTTGAAACAAGCACCGAATACTATAGTCCATGGTACTTACATAATTTGAACTTTAAAATGCAAACCACGGGATCTTGATTTGCACTTAAAGAAGTTACAAATTCAAAACCTCTAAGGGCATTAACCCCACTGATGGGGAAGATAGGTACTGCTCTTATAGGAGGATGATTATCAGACAGACTTCATACTCTCGTAACAAAAATAAAAGAGAATAGAATAAGCAAGCCATATAAGGGCCTCTTCCGCAAGGTGGTTTTGGATAATGAAGTGAAATATGATATTTTGTAGTCAATTTATTTCTCACGAACACAAATTCATATCACACCAATCTGCACCAGATCATGGCCTATTTCCTTTTCAGTGAAAGACAACAGAATGCAAACTGGATGAAACTATTAAGTACTAAACATTAAAAAAAGAAGAAGAAGAAGAAGACGAAGAAGCCAATAAGATTCTGCATTATTGCCTTTTTTCCTTTATATCCTACTCAATCAAAATGCAACATAAAAGGATTCAGCTTAAACCATAACTAGAAATCTGGAAACATTCAATTAAACCATGGTTCTCTAACTTGTACAAAACTAAAAGCTTCGTAGAAATGCTCATGATCTGTTACTCTACAAAACTAAGAAAACCACACTCAAAGTCAGCCCTGAATTCATAAAGGGAAGCCCATACAAAAATATAACTCTTCGACAACAACACAAAAAAAAGAAAAAAAAACTTGGGTTAAAAACAACAATATATGACCAAATTAAAACTTGAGTAGTTCATCAACTATGAATTGATGCAATAGCTGCAAGGGTTTATAGCAAGCTAGTACCAGTTCCTTAAAAGACTAAATAGTCCAAATTGATTATTTTAAACTTGAATTAGTCATCACCATTGGATTGCCTAGGATTGATGTCAAACCATGATAATATATAAAAATCACCAAAAAATCATCTACAAGAACCAAAAAAACGATACGCAAAAAGCAAGAAAGAACAGGAAGCCAGATTTTTTCTTAAAGGAAAGAAAGGTACGGTGGGAAAAAAAAAACCATTTAATACTAAGGTGAGAAGGGGGATGACCACAAGTTTTTTACCTTTGAGAAGAGAGGGATGAGTCCGTGGAGCTGGTGGCCATCACTGGAAAGCTTTGAGGGTGCTGGCAAATGATGGTGGAAGACAAAAGACTAACAGACGGTTCAAACGTTGTCTGATAGCTAAAAGGTTCGATAGAGACAGCCACGTGCCCGGGAGTGTTTTTTCTAGTCTTCCAGGTAGCTGAATTTTCCAAAAGGAATGTCATGCATTATTGCATTAATTAGTGAGCAAATCATAGCTTAGTCCTTGTAGTTTAATAAAAGTAATCAATTAGTCCTCATAATTTTAGGAACTATATATTTAATCTCTATAATTTTAAATTTGTTTGTAATTTAATTATTTTGTCAATATTATGTTGTTTTCTAATTTAATTTATTTTGTTGTTTCTTAAAAATAAAATAAAAAAAGAAGGATAAGGTTAAAAAGCTTGATGTATCTTTTTAGAAAAACAAAACCGCTAATTGGGCATGGTTAATATCGATCAAATGATTTTTTAATTATTTTTTATAATATATGTACGAATTAGTTATTTTTATTAAATCATAAGAGTAAGTTATAATACTATATGTACTAATCGGTTATTTTTTAATAAATCATTTTTAATATTACATGTATGAATTAGTTATTTTTATTAAATCATAAGAGTAAGTTATAATACTATATGTACTAATCAGTTATTTTTAATAAATCATAAAAACTACATTATAATAGTAGGTCTTACTATTTTCTCAAATAAATAAATAAAATATTATTTATCATACTTTTGTTTTGTTACATTTCAACCTTGATCCAATAAATTATTATCTACAAATTTCAACCGGTTATATCAGATTTGATGGTACTTTATACGTTATGGCTCCAACTTTTTTTGTTTATTGAGATTTATTCTTAACATAAATATGATAAAGATTCATATATATACATATATATTAGAAATTTGAGATAGCTAATCAATTCTTTTTTTACTTTTTTTTTAATTCATCAAGAGGTCAATAGAGGTAGTTTTCTTTTATTATATAATAATTAAATAAGTTGAAATTATTGGGATTTGAATACATTTTACTGAAACAAAATATTTTGTATAACCATATTAGAAATTTGAGATAACTTGGCGACATCTCATTTTATTTTTTATTTTAGAAAACATCACACTTTATTTTTGAAAGGAGCAAGATGGAGTGCCATTTTAACATTCGCACAGGAAACGGAGGACTGAATATATAAACTCGGCACCTATTAGCTTCGATTAATGGAGCCTACCCAAATGACTCTCCCTTTCATGTATCTGGAATATAACGTGGACATTGGATGCATGCATCTTGCCGTCAATGGATTCAATTTCAAAGGCACCTCATATAATGCATTTTTCGTAAGCATATGATATTGCTTTCCGATTTCTAACAGAGATTTTGTTTACCAGAAAAAAATTAATGTAACGGTAACAAAATATATATATTTTTAATTTATCGTATTCTGATATAATTTATTACTGAAAAATATATTATTTATAAAAAAATGTTGATTTAGTTTGAATGATGATAAACTTAATTTGGGATTGCGCTTTTTCTATAGATTTTTTCACGATTACCACACGCCCTTCTTGAATCCTTTGAAAGGCCACATGGCGCATCATCCTCGAAAACTAAAAACAATATTTTCTAGCCTAAACAATGCATTTTCGCTGAAAGTCACCCCGAAGCTCATGGCGTAGCGTAATGAGCTTTTATTAGCTCCTGGCTCGTTTTCCACCGAAATAGGGTTCAAAAGCTCACAGAACTTGGCTCGGCCGCCTGGGCGAAAATCACCATTAGCTCACAGCCGAGGCCGGGCGAGACTCTATGCTTGTCGCTTTTGCCATGAGGTAGTCTCAAAAGCTCCGTGTCCGTGATTACTAGCTAATATGTCCATAGATTGTTTCAATGCTCGTTCAACACTAAGTTCTCTGAACTTGAGATGTCACATGCACGCATCATCTCGAAAAACCAAAAACTTTGAGTTTTCTAGGCCTAAATATCGTTTAGTTGCAAACGTCACCCCGAGCTCATGGCATGAACGTAATGAGTTTTTATCGTCGGCTCGTTTTTCCATCGAAATGGGCCTAAAAACTCACGGAAACTTGGGCTCATATTTGGGCGAAAATCACCATTAGCTTCACAAGCCGAGGCCGACGAGTCTCTATGTTTACGTTTTGCTACGTGGTAGGTCTCAAAATCTGCAAACCAGGGATTACGCTTTACATAAAATTTTCAACTCGTCTTCACACCGCCCTTCGGAACTTGAGAGGCCACATGCACGCATCATCTCGAAAACTAAAAACTATATTCTCTGTGCTCTAAACAGCAGTTTTTTGCAAAGTCACCCCGAGCTCATGGCGTAACGCAACGAGTTTTTATCGTTGGCTCGTTCTCCATCGAAATGGGTCTAAAACCACCAAAACTTGGTCGCCATTCTGGGCGCAAATCACCATTAGCTCATGGGGCCGAGGCCGATGAGTCTCTATGTTTGTCTCGCGGCATAAAAAGCTCAAACCAGGACGGGCATTTTTCCATAAATTTTCACCCTCGCCGCCTCTCCGGAATCCTTGACAAACACATGCACGAATAATTAAAAACTATAATTTAAAACATCGCTTAAAGTCACTCCTTAGCTCATGGCGTAATGAGTTTTTATTGTTACAGCTCGATCGAATCCCGCCATTTTTGGGCAAAAAATCGTCACTGGGTTGTGCCCGCTTGCCGTTTTTGCCATGAGGTAGGTCTCGAAAACCTCAAACTTAGGATCACAGCTTAGCTTCCCCATGCATTATTTCATGCTCGTTCGCACTGTACTCTCTGAACTTGAAAAGTCACATGCACGCATCATCTCGAAAAACTAAAAAACTATATTTTCTAGGCATAAACATCGTTTTTTTGCAAAAGTCACCCCGAGCTCATGGCGTAAGGTAATGAGTTTTTATTGTTGGCTCGTTTTCCATCGAAATAGGTCTAAAAACTCACAAAACTTGGTCGGCCATTTTTGGGCGAAAATCACCATTAGCTCACAGTCGAGGCCGATGAGTCTCTATGTTTGTCGCTTTTGCCATGTGGTAGGTCTCAAAAACCTCAAACCAGGGATTACAGCTTTTATATAAATTTTTCACCTCGTTCACACCGGCTCTTCTTGGAACTTGAAAGGCCACATGCACGCATCATCTCGAAAAACTAAAAAACTATATTTTCTAGGGCTAAACATCGTTTTTTTGCAAAAGTCACCCCGAGCTCATGGCGTAAGGTAATGAGTTTTTATTGTTGGCTCGTTTTCCATCGAAATAGGTCTAAAAACTCACAAAACTTGGTCGGCCATTTTTGGGCGAAAATCACCATTAGCTCACAGTCGAGGCCGATGAGTCTCTATGTTTGTCGCTTTTGCCATGTGGTAGGTCTCAAAAACCTCAAACTAGGGATTACAGCTTTTTATATAAATTTTTCACCCTCGTTCACACCGCCCTTCTTGGAACTTGAAAGGCCACATGCACGCATCATCTCGAAAAACTAAAAACTATATTTTCTAGGCCTAAACATCGTTTTTTTGCAAGCAGTCACCTCGAGCTTATGGCGTAGGTAATGAGTTTATCAGCGACCAGCTTTTCCATCCGAATCAGTCTAAAAACTCACAAAATTTCTACGGGCTTCATTTTTGGCGAAAATCAACATTAGCTCACAAGTCGAGGTCGACGAGTCTCTATGTTGTTTGGTTTGCCACGGGTAGAATCTCACCAAAACGCAGATTGAAGCTTGGCTGCACAATTTTCATGCTCGCCCACACCGACCTTTCTGGAACTCTGAAAGCATCACATGCGCATATCATCTCGAAAAACTAAAAAACTATATTTTCTAGGCGGCTAGACACCCCGAGTTCATGGCGCAGTGCAATGAGTTTTATAATTGCCTGCTGCACGAGCCGGTCTAAAATACGTCATACCTGCTCGGCCTTGGGTTTAACATCACCATTAGTCATCACGAGCCGGCATGAGTCTCTATGTTTGTCGTTTGCCATGTGGTAGGTCTCAAAAACCTCAAAACTGTGGATTATAGTTTTTCTATAAATTTTTCACCCTCGTTCACTACCGCCCTCTTGGAACTTGCAAAGGCACTATGCACGCATCATCTCGAAAAACTAAAAAACTATATTTTCTACTAAAGCATCGTTTTTGCAAAAGTCACCCCGAGCTCATGGCGTAAGGTAATGAGTTTTTATTGTTGGCTCGTCCATCGAAATAGGTCTAAAACTCACAAAACCTCTGTCTCCTATTTGGGCGAAAACTGCCCATCGGCGTCACAAATGCGGTGTCGACGAGTCTCTATGTTTGTGTTGTTTGCCATGGTAGGTCTCAAAAACCTCAAACCAGGGATTACAGCTTTTACTAAATTTTTCACTCTCGTTCACATCGCGCTCTTTCTTGGAACTTGGTCACATGCACGCATCATCTCGAAAGACTAAAAAACTATATTTTCTAGTGTCTAAACATCGTTTTTTGCAAAAGTCACCCCGAGCTCAGGCGTAACAGTAATGACTTTTATTGTCGGCCTCGTTTTCCATCGAAATAGTCTAAAAGCTCACAAAACTTGGTCGGCCATTTTCGGCGAAATCACCATTAGCTCCACAACCGAGGCCGATGAGTCTCTATGTTCGTCGCTTTTGCTACGTGGTAGGTCTCAAAATCACAAACCGGGATTGCAGCTTTTTATATAAATTTTTCACCGCTCGCACACCGGCCTTTCTTGGAACTTCTGAATGCCACATGCACGCATCATCTCGAAAACTAAAAACTATGTTTCAAAGCCTAAACATCGCTTTTGTAAAAACACTCCCGTAGCTTCATGGCGTAAGGGACGAAGCATTGTCGAAATAGCCTAAAAGCCTCGCGAAAATAGCTTGTCGTCGGTCGACATTTATGACTGCGCCTGCCGCTTTGCCATGTGGTAGTGTCTCGAAACCACAAACCAGGGATTCATAGCTTTTACTATAAATTTTTCACTTTCACTTTCTGAACTTGAAAGCCACATGCATGCGATCATCTCGAAAAACTAAAAAACTATATTTTCTAGGTCCTAAACATCGTTTTTTGCAAAAGTCACCTCGAGCCATGCGCAAGGTAATGAGTTTTTATTGTTGGCTCGCTTTCCATCGAAATAGGTCTAAAAACTCACAAAACTTTGTCGGCCATTTTTGGGCGAAAATCACCATTAGCTCACCGCCGAGTGCCGATGAGTCTCTATGTTTGTCGCTTTTGCCATGTGGTAGGTCTCAAAAACCTCAAACTAGTGGATTACAGCTTTCCCTATAGATTTTTCACTCTCGTTCACACCGCCTTTCTCGAACATTATGATGCACGCATCATTTCGAAAACTAAAAACTATATGCTTCTCCAGCCAAAACACTCAGCTGCGTAGGCATAACGTAATGAGTTTATTATCGCTCGTTCATCAACGACAGTCTAAAACTCACAAAACCTTGGCTGCCAGCTTTTGGGCGAATCATTATGCTCACAGTCGAGGCCGATGAGTCTCTATGTTTGTCGCTTTTGCCATGCGGTAGGTCTCAAAAACCTCAAACTAGGGATTGCGCTTTTCTATAAATTGTTTCACCGCTCGTTCACACCGCCCTTCTTGGAACTTGAAAGGCCACATGCACGCATCATCTCGAAAACTAAAAACTATATTTTCTAGGCCTAAACATCGTTTTTTTGCAAAAGTCACCCCGAGCTCATGGCGTAAGGTAATGAGTTTTTATTGTTGGCTCGTTTTCAATCGAAATAGGTCTAAAAACTCATAAAACTTGGTCTGCTCTTTTGGGCGAAAATCACCATTAGATCATAGTCGGTGGTCGATGAGTCTCTATGTTCATCGTGTTTGCCAGCGTGGTAGTCTGGCCTCAGCCTCAAACGGTGGGATTGGCTGAGCTTGGATTGTTAATTCCTCGTCAACCGGCCCTCTGAACCTTGAGTGTCATACGCACGCATCATCTCGAAACTAAAAACTATATTTCTAGGCCTAAACACGTTTTTTGCAAAAGTTCGAATTTGAGCTTATGCGTAATGAGTTTTTATCATGCAATTGGCTTTCCATCGAAATAGGTCTAAAACTCACAAAACTTGGTCGGCCATTTTGGCGAAAATCATCATTAACTCATCGTCGGTTCGATGAGTCTCTGTTTCATTGCTGCCACGTAGGTTCAAAAACTCAAACCAGGATTACGCTTCTTCCAACAAATGTCTCACCCCCGTTCACACCAGCCCTCTCTGAACTTCGAAAGGCCACATGCACGCATCATCTCGAAAAACTAAAAACTATATTTCTAGGCCTAAACATCGTTTTTTTTGCAAAAGTCACCTCGAGCTCATGGCGTAAGGTAATGAGTTTTTATTGTTGGCTCGTTCTCCATCGAATCCGTGCCACAAAATCTTGGTCGACCTGGCGAAACTCACCATTAGCCTGCGCCGAGGCCGATGAGTCCCTATGTGCTCGCTTGTGCCATGTGGTAGTTCTAAAACTTCAAACCAGGGATTACGCTTTTTCTATAAATTTTTCACGCCCATCACCGCCCCTGAACTTGCATGTGCACATGACGCATCATCTCGAAAAACTAAAAAACTATATTTTCTATGGCCTAAACATCGCTTTTTGCAAAGTCACCCCGAGCATCATATGCGGGTAATGAGTTTTTATTGTTGGCTCGTTTTCCATCGAAATAGGTCTAAAAACTCACAAAACTTGGTCGGCCATTTTTGGGCGAAAATCACCATTAGCTCACAGCCGAGGCCGATGAGTCTCTATGTTTGTCGCTTTTGCCATGGGTAGGTCTCAAAAACCTCAAACCAGGGATTACAGCTTTTATATAAATTTTTCACCCTCGTTCACGCTTCTTGAACTTGAAACGCCACATGCACGCATCATCTCGAAAACTAAAAACTATATTTTCTAGGCCTAAACATCATTTTTTGCAAAAGTCACCCCGAGCTCATGGCGTAAGGTAATGAGTTTTTATTGTTGGCTCGTTTTCCATCGAAATAGGTCTAAAAACTCACAAACTTGGTCGGCCATTTTTGGGCGAAAATCACCATTGACTCATCAGCCGAGGTCGATGAGTCTCTATGTTTGTTGCTTTGCCATGTGAAATCTCAAAAACCTCAAACTAGGGACTACAGTTTTCCTATAAATTGTTTCACCTTCGTTCACACGTTTTCTGGAACTGTCACATGCACGCATCATCTCGAAAACTAAAAAACTATATTTTCTAGCCTAAACATCGTTTTTTTTGCAAAGTCACCCCGAGCTCATGGCGTAAGGTAATGAGTTTTTATTGTTGGCTCGTTTTCCATCCAAATAGGTCTAAAAACTCACAAAACTTGGTCGGCCATTTCTAAGCGAAAATCACCAGCTCATCAAAGTCGAGGTACGATGAGTCTCTATGTTTTGTTGCTTTTGCCATGTGGTAGGTCTCAAAAAACCTCAAACCAGGATTATGTTTCTATAAATTTTTTCACCCTCTCACACCTACGCCTTTCTTGAACTTGAAAGGCCACATGCACGCATCATCTCGAAAACTAAAAACTATATTTTCTAGGCTAAACATCGTTTTTTCGCATACTCAACCATATGGCGCAAGGTAATGAGTTTTTATTGTTGCCGCCTCGTTTTCCATCCAAATAGGTCTAAAAAACTCACAAAATTTTCAACGTTTTTGGCGAAAATCATTGCTCACACGCCGAGGCCGACGAGTCTCTTTGTTGCTCTGCTTGCCATGTGGTAGGTCCAAAAACTCAAATCCAGGGATTGGCGTTTTCTACAGTTCTCACTCGCTTCATACCTTCTTTTGAAACGAATAGATGCCTACGTGCATCAATCTCGAAAACTAAAAACTATATTTTCTAGCCTAAACATCGTTTTTGCAAAAAGTCACCTCGAGCTCATGGTGAAGGTAATGAGTTTTTAGTTGGCTCGCTTTCCATCGAAATAGTCTAAAAAGCTCACAAAAGCTTGGTCGCCATTTTTGGGCGAAAATCATTAGTGACATATACGAGGCATGAGTCTCTATGTTTGCAGCTTTTGCCATGCGGTAGTCTCAAAAACTCAAACTAGCGGATTACGCTTTTCTATACATTTTTCAATCTCGCTCAACAATTCGCCTTTTCTGGAACTGAAAATACATGCACGCATCATCTCGAAAACTAAAAAACTATATTTTCTAGTCCTAAACATCGCTTTTGCAAACACCTGAGCTCATGGCGTAAGGTAATGAGTTTTTATTGTTGCCATCTCCATCGAAACAGTCTAAAAACTCACAAAACTCGTCAGCCTTTGGGCAAAATCACGTCGTCACAGCCGGCGTCGTCTCTCTGTTTGTCGCTTTTGCCATGTGGTAGGTCTCAAAAACTCAAACCGGGATTGTCGTTTATATAAATTTTTCAACCTCGTTATCGCCTCTTCTGGAACTTGAAATGCACGCATCATCTCGAAAAAGAAAACTATATTTTCATGGGCTAAACATCGCTTTTTTGCAAAGCCACCCCGGTCATCGGCGCAAGGTAATGAGTTTTTATTGTTGGCTCAAGCTTCCATCGAAATAGGTCTAAAACTCACAAAACTTGGCTTCGCCATTTTTGGGCGAAAATCACCATTTGCCGGTAAAGGCCGATGAGTCTCTATCGCTCGTTTTTGTTGCCACGTGGTAGGTTCTAAAACCTCAAAACCAAGGATTACAGTTTTTCTATAAACTTTTTCACCTCATTCGCCCGCACCTTGGAACTTGAAAGTGCCACATCCACGCATCATCTCGAAAAACTATATTTCTGGGCTAAACATCGTTTTTTTGCAAAAGTCACCCCGAGCTCATGGCGTAAGGTAATGAGTTTTTATTGTTCGGCTCTGTATTCCGTCGAAATAGGTCTAAAACTCACAAAACTTGTCTGCCATTTTTGGGCGAAAATGACCACATTAGCTATCGTGTCCGAGGCTCGATGAGTTCTTGCGGCTGTCGCTTAACAGGTGGTAGGTCTAAAACTCAAACTGTGGATTACAAGCTTTTTCTATAAATTTTCACCCTCGTTCACACCGACTTCGTACATACATCTCGAAAACTAAAAAAACTATATTTTCTAGGCCTAAACATCGTTTTTGCGCGTCACCCCGAGCTCATGGCGTAGCGTAATGAGTTTTTATTGTCGGCTCGTTTTCCATCGAAATAGTCTAAACCACAAAACTTTGGTCCGCGCCATTTTTGGGCGAAAATCACATTGTCGGGCTGGTCGATGAGTCCTATAATCGTCGCTTTTGCCATGTGGTAGGTCCTTGACATGCCTTTTTCTATACATTTTCACCCCGGCCTTCTTGCTCGCACGTATTGATTGGCGTATCGTACAAAAAAACTATATTCTTGCCTAGGGGCAGAACGTCATTCTTTGCAAAGTCACTTCTTGAGCTCATGGCGGCATGCGTAACGAGTTTTTACTGCTAGTCTCTGCATCGGCCAGGTCTGCAACTCACAGAGGCTGTGGCGCTAGCCATGGGTTTGGGCAAAATCACTTTCCACAGCTGAGGTCGATGACCTCTCGTTTATGTTGCTTTGCCATGCGTGCGAAAACCTCAAACCAGGATTACAGCTTTTTATAAATTATTCACCCTCGGACCCGCTCTTCGGAACTTGAAAGGCGACGCATCATCTCGAAAAACTGAAAAAACTATATTTTCTAGGCCTAAACATCGTTTTTTGCAAAATCCTCGATGCTCATGGCGATACGCAATGAGCTCGGCTTTTCCACGAAATAGTCTAAAAACTCACAAAACCTCGTCGGCCATTTTCGGGCGAAAATCACCATTAGTCGTCGAGGCCAATGAGTCTCTATGTTTGTCGCCTGCCATGTGGTAGGTCTGTAATCTCAAACCAGATTACGAGCTTAATTTTCACTCGTTCACGCCTGCCTTTCTGGAACTCTGAAAGCACATGCACGCATCATCTGAAAAACTTAAAAACTATATCTGTGTCTAAACATCTTTTTTGCAAAAGTCACCCCGAGCCATGGCGTGAGGCAACGAGTTTTTATTGGTTGGCTCGTTTTCCATCGAGCAGTCTAAAACTCACAAAACTTGGTCGGCCATTTTTTGGGCGAAAAACGACCATTAGCTCACAAATCGAGGCTAATGACGAGCCTCTATGTTCGTCGCTTGCCACGTGCAGGTCTCCGAAAACTCAAACCAGGGATTGGCAGCTTTTCTCTAAATTGTTCAACTCCTGCCCACATCGCCGCCTCTGGAACTTGAAAGGCCACATGCACGCATCATCTCAAAAAAAATGAAAAACTATATTTCCTAAAGCAAAACATCGCTTTTTTGCAAAAGTCACCACGAGCTCATGGCGTAAGGTAATGAGTTTTTATTGTTGGCTCGCTTTTCCATCGAAATGGGTCTAAAACTCACAAAACTTGGTCTGAAGCCATTTTGGGGCGAAAATGACCATTAGCCACGCTGAGGCCGATGAGTCTCTATGTTCGTCGCTTGCTTTCCAGCGTGGTGTCTCAAAACCTCAAACCAGGGATTACAGCTTTTCTATAAAATTTTCACCCTCGTTCACGCTTCGCCCTTCTTGAACTTGAAACGCCCACATGCGCGCATCATCTCGAAAACTAAAAAACTATATTTTCGCAACAAGCGTTCGTTTTTGCAAGCAGTCACCCCGAGCTCATGGCGTGCGGTGATGAGTTTTTACGTTGCCGTCTGTCTTTCCATCGAACACGTCTAGAGACGGCAAAACTTGGGCGGCCATTTTTGGCGAAAATCACTATTAGCCACCGATGAGTCTCTGCGTTTGTCGCTTTTGCCATGTGGTAGGTCTCAAAGCCTCAAACCAGGGATTTACAGCTTTTTTCTATAAATTTTTTCACCCTCGTTCACGCCGCCTTCGGTCGACCCGAAATCGCCACATGGACGCATCATCTCGAAAACTAAAAACCATATTTTCCTAGGCCTAAACACTCGTTTTTTTGCAACAAGTCACCCCGAGCTCATGGCGCAAGGTAACGAGTTTTTATTGCTTCGGCTCGTCTATCGGCGGGTCTATCCACATAGCCGAGGCCGTCACGTTTTGCTCATGTGGTAGTTCGTGGATTACAGCTTTTCTATGTTCTTTCACTGCGCCCCTGGTTCCCTGATTGCTCACACGCATCATTCGAATAATTAAAAAATTATATTTTCTAAAACACGTTGCAAAAGTCACTCTTATTCATGGCGTTTAAGGTACGGAGTTTTTATTGCTCGATCGGTAGTCTAAAAACTCACAAAACTTAGCTCTGCCACTTTGGGCGAAACATCGCCATTTCGCTCGCAGCGTGCAGATAGCCCCGTATGTATTGCGTTTTCGCCATGTGGTAGGTCTCAAAAAAAAACTCAAACTAGTGTGATTGCGCGTTTTTCTATAAATATTTTCACCCTCGTTCGACGCTACGCTTCGAACTCGAAATGCCACATGCGCGCATCATCTCAAAAACGTGAAAAACTATATTTTCTGGTCGCTGGAACATCGTTTTTTTGCAAAAGTCACCCTCGAGCTCATGGCGCAAGGTGCACGAGCTTTTATTGTTGGCCCGTTTTCCATCGAAATAGGCCCAAAAACTCACAAAACTTGGCTCTACCATCTTGGGCGAAAATCACCATTAGCTCATCAAGCCGAGGCCGACGTAGTCTCTATGTTTCGTCGGCGGCTACGCGGTAGGTCTCGTCAAACCTCGAACCAGGGATTACAGCTTTTACATAAAATTTTCACCCCTGCTCACGCCTCTGGGCCCTTCTTGGAACTTGAAATGCCACATGCGCGCATCATCTCAAAAAACTAAAAAAACTATATTCTTAAAACTCGCATAAGCATCAAGTAGCCACCCAGCTCATGGCGTAAGGTAATGAGTTTTTATTGTTGGCTCGTTTTTCCATCGAAACTGGTATAAAAACCTCACAGGCGTCGTGCTGGGCCATTTTGGGCGAAAATCACTCATTAGCTCACAAATGCCGAGGCCGATGAGTCTCGTATGTTTGGCGTCTTTTGCCATGCGGTAGGCCTCAAAACCTCAAACCGTAGGATTGGCCAGCCTTTCTATAAGTTTTTCACTCCCCGCTCACCACGGCTCTTCTTGGAACCTGAAAGGCCACATGCACGCATCATCTCGAAAACTAAAAACTATATTTCCAATGGCCTAAACATCGCTTTCGTCACACGGTTACGGCTTAGTGCACGAATTTTTATTTTGCTTGTTTTCCATCAAATGGGTCTAAAAATCATTGGTTGTTTTTGCTTACTCATCACACAAAATGAATGAAGCCTACGGTAGCCAAGTCTTCAAAACTGGATTGCATAGCTTTTCTATGTCTTTCACCGCCGTCTCACACGAATCTCTTCTGGAACTGGAGTCATTATAAGATCATCTCAAAACTTAAAAACTATATGCAAAAGTCACCACGAGCTCATGGCGTAAGGCAATGAGTTTTTACTGTTGGCTCGTTTTCCATCGAAATAGGTCTAAAAACTCACAAAACTTGGCTCCGCCATCTTTGGGCGAAAATCACCATTACCATTGCTCACTGTCGCGGACGACGAGTCGCTACGTTTGTCGCTTATTACGTGGTAGGTCTCAAAGCCTCAAACCAGGGATTACAGCTGTTATATAAATTTTCACCCTCGTTCACGTTCTACCGAACTTGAGACGCCACATGCACGCATCATTCAAAACTAAAAAACTATATTTTCTAGGCATAAACATCGTTTTTTCGGCAAAGAGTCACCCCCGAGCTCATGGCGTAAGGTAATGAGTTTTTATTGTTGGCTTCAAGTTTTCCATCGAAACAGGTCTAAAAACTCACGAAAACTTGGCCTGCCCATTTTTGGGCGAAGAATCACCATTAGCTCACAAGCCGAGGCCGAGAGTCTTTATGTTTTGGCTGCTTTTGCCATGTGGTGAGGTCTCAAAAGCCTCGAACCAGGGTTTACAAGCTTTTCTATAAATGTCTTCACCTCGTTCGCATCGCCTTTCTTGAACTCGAGAGGCCAACATGCACGCATCAATCTCGAAAACATGAAAAACTATATTTCCTAGAGCTATATACATCGTTTTTTTGCAAAAGTCACCCCGAGCTCATGGCGAAAGGTAACGAGTTTTTATTGTTGGCTCGCTTTCCATCGAAATAGGTCTTAAAAACTCACAAAGACTTGGTCGGCCACTTTTGGGCGGAAATCACCGGTGGCTCACGATCGAGGCCGATGAGTCTCCTATGCCCGTCGCTTTTGCCATGTGGGCGTGTCCGGAGCCTCAAACCGTAGTGGGATACAAGCTTTTCTATAAATTTTTCAACCCTCGGCTTCACGTCGCCTTCGGGATTGACAAAAGACACCCGAATAATTAAAAACTATATTTGTAAAATGCTTTTTTGCAGCAATTCTAAGCTCAAGGCGAGGTAATGAGTTTTTATTGTTGGCTTGTTTTCGATCAAATAAAGTCTAAAAACTTCACAAAACTTGGTCGCTCATTTACTGCTCATTGGTAGTCGATTGAAACTCGTTTTGTTGTTGGCGGGTAGGTTCAAACTAGGGATTACAGCTTTTCTATAGATTTTTTCACCCTCGTTCACACCTACGTCTTCAAAGGTCCACATGCACGCATCATCTCGAAAACTAAAACTATATTTTCTCAGGCTAAACATCGTTTTTTGCAAAAGTCACCCCGAGCTCATGGCGTAAGGTAATGAGCTTTTATCGTTGGCTCGTTTTCCATCGAAATAGGTCCAAAAACTCACAAAACTTGTCGGCCATTTTTGGGCTAAAAATCACCATTAGCTCATCAGTCGAGGTCGAATGAGTCTCTATGTTTGTCGCTGTTTGCCACGTGGTAGGTCTCGAAAACCGCAAACTGTAGGATTACGCTTTTCATGTAATTTTTCACCCTCGTTCACTCTCATTTTCTGGAACTTGAAAGGCCACATGCACGCACTCATACACTAAAAAACTATATTTTCTAGGCCTAAACATCGTTTTTTTGCAAAAGTCACCCCGAGCTCACGTAAGGTAATGAGTTTTTATTTCGTTGGCTCGTTTTCCATCGAAATGAGTCTAAAACTACAAACTTGGTCGACATTTTGGGCGAAAATCACCATTAGCTCACAAAATGAGGCCGATGAGCTCCCTATGTTTTGTCGCTGCCACAAACTGGGGATCAGCGCTTATACAGAGACAAATTTTTCACACCTCGTTCACGGCCCTTCTTGAACCTAGGTACTACATGCACGCATCACTTCAAGAAAACTGAAAACTATATTTTCTCGGGGCTAAACATCGTTTTTTTTTTTTGCAAAAGTCACCCCCGAGCTCATGGCGTAAGGTAATGAGATTTTATTGTTGGCTCGTTTTCCATCGAAAATGGGTCTAAAAACTCACAAATCATTCGCCATTTTTGGGCGGAAATCACCATTAGCTCACTAGCCGAGGCCGACGAGCCCTCTAGGTTTGTCGCTTTTGCCAGCGTGGGAGGTCTCAGCCCAAACCGTGGATTACAAGCTTTTCTATAAATTTTTCACTTCGCTCACATCGGCCTCTCTGAGCTTGAAAGGCCACATGCACGCATCATCTCGAAAACTAAAAAACTATATTTTCTAGCGCTAAACATCGCTTTTGCAAAAGTCACCCCGAGCTCATGGCGTAAGGTAACGAGTAGTTTTATTGTTATTCGCTTTTCCATCGAAACAGTCTAAAACTCACAAAACCCTGTACTCGGCCATTTTGGCGAAAATGACATTAGCTCAAGCCGAGGCCGACGAGTCCTATATTGTCGCTTTGCCACGGGAAGCTCAAAACCTCAAACTAGGGATTACAATGCCATCAAATTTTCACCATCGTTAGCACTTTCGTGAACTTGAAACGGCCACACGCAGCATCGTCGAAAACTAAAAACTATATTTTCTGCCTAAACATCGTTTTGGCAAAAGTCACCCCGAGCTCATGGCGTAAGGTAATGAGTTTTTGTCGTTGGCTCGCTTTCCGTCGAGTCGGTCGTAGTACAAACTCAGCCGGCCATTTTTGGGCGAAATGACTACAGCTCACAGCCGAGCATGCCTCACATCGTCGTTTTTTCATGTGGTAGGTCTCACAAAACTAGTGGATTACAGCTTTTCTATAAATTTTTCACTCGCCTTCACACCGTCCTCTGTTCATTGGAACATGTCGCGCATGCATCATTCGAAAAACTAAAAAACTATATAGTCATCGGCTTTTTGCAAAGTCAATCTGAAGCTCATGGCGCAAGGTAATGAGTTTTTATTGTTGGCTCACTTTCGATCGAAATAGTCTAAAAACTCCAAAACTTCCGCCATTTTTGGGCGAACATCATTAGCTCACGTGCCGGATGAGATCCTATGTGCATGCTTTTGCCATGTGGTAGGTCTCAAAACCTCAAACTAGGGATTATGTTTTTATAAACAGTTTCACCCTCGCTCACCGGCTCTTCCTTCGTGGAAAGGCCACATGCACGCATCATTTCGAAACAACAAAAAACTATATTTTCCAAGTGCCTAAACATCGCTTTTTTGCAAAGTACCCCGAGCCATGGCGTAAGGTAATGAGTTTTATTGCTTGGCTCGTTTTCATCGAAATAGTCTAAAACTCACAAAACTTGGTCAGCCATTTTTGGGCGAAAATCACCATTAAGCCTTCGTCAGCCGAGGTCACGATAGTCTCTGTGTTTATCGCTTTTGCCATGTGGTAGGTCTCAAAAACCTCAGACCAAAGGATTACAAGCTTCTACAGCAAATTTTCACCCTCGTTCACGCTTCATACTTTCGGAACTTGAAAGGCCAGCACGCGCGCATCATCTCAAAAAAAAACTAAAAAACTATATTCTCGGCCTAAGCATCGTTTTGCGCAGTCACCCCGAGCTCATGGCGTAAGGTGGTGAGTTTTATTGTTGGCTCGTTTTCCATCGAAATAGGTCTAAAAACTCACAAAACTTGACGATGGCTGGGCGAAATCACCATTAACACGGGGCCGAGGCCGACGAGCCCCATGCAGCGCCGCTTTGCCACGTGGGAGGTCTTAAGAACCTCCTCAAACCAAATGGTTTTACAGCTTTTTATATAAATTTTTCACCCTTCGATCACACGTCCATTTCTTGGACTCTGAAAGGCCACACGCACGCATCATCTCAAAAAATTAGAAAACTATATTTTCTAGGCCTAAACATCGTTTTTTTGCAAAAGTCACCCGAAGTCTCACGGCGGCAAGGTACTGAGTTTTTATTGTTGCCTCGTTTTCCATCGAAATGGGTCTAAAAACTCACAAAACTTGGCCTGGCCATTTTTGGCGCATACATCACCATTAGCTCAGCAAATGCCGAGGCCGACGAGTCCCTATGCTCGTCGCTTTGCCATGTATATTCAAAACTGGGGATTGCCAGCTTTTCTATACCGACTTTCTTGAACCTGAGACTATCACATCTCGAAAAACTAAAAACTATATTTTCCGGCTAAGAAAGTGTCACTGTACCATGGCGTATAGTAATGAATTTTTATTGTTGGTTGCTTCCACGAAAACTCGTGGGTTACGAACATTAGCTCACAAGCCAAGGCCGATGAATTGTCTTGCCACGTGGTAGGTTCGCGATTACAGCTTTTTCTATAAATTTTTCAATTTTCGCCACAACGGGTTGAGAATATTACGCACGACGACTTTAAAACTAAAAACTATACTTGTGTTTGCCATCGCTTTTTTCAAAACACGCTCAAGGGCGCAAGGTAATGAATTTATTATCGCTCGCTTTCCATCGGGGTCAGAAAACACAATTTTTGGTTTTTCCACATTTTTGGCTTAAAAATGACATTATTACGTGCGTATGACTGCGCAACCGTCTTTGCCGGTAGGTTCTCAAAAGCCTCAAACCAGTGTGATTGCAGCTTTTCTATAAATTATTCACCCTCGTTCACCCCGCTCTTCTCGGGAATCTTGACAAGGCCACATGCAACGCATCATCTCGAAAAATTGAAAACTATATTTTCTAAGGCTAAACATCGTTTTGGCGTAAAGTCACCCCGTTAGCTCAGTGGCGTAAGTGCAATGAGTTTTTGTCGTTGGCTCGTTTTCCATCGAAATAAGGTCTAAAAACTCACAAAACTTGGTCGGCCATTTTTGGGCAAAATCACCATTAGCTCACTGCCGAGGTCGACGAGCTTCTATGGTTGCTTTGTTCGCCATGTTGGTAGGGGTCTCAAAAACCTCAAACCGTGATTACGGTGTTTTCTATAAATGTATTTCACCCTCGTTCACACCGGCCCTTCGAACTTGAAAGTGCCACATGCACGCATTCCATCAACGAAAGGCTACCAAAACTATATTTTCTTCTAGGCCTAGACATCGTTTTGCAAGAGTCACCCCGAGCTCATGGCGTAAGGTAATGAGTGATACTGTTGGCTTCGTTTCTCCATCGAAATAGAGCCCAAAAATCTCAAAACTTGTCTGGGCCATTGTTTGTTTTTGGCTTTGGAGATCAACCATTAGCTCACCGGCCGAGGCCGATCTGAGTCTCTGCGTTTGTCTTGCATTTGCCATGCGGTAGTGTCCCAAAAACCTACAAACCACGGATTACAGCTTTTAAACAGCAAATCTTTTTCACCCTCGTGCACGCCGCCCTTCGTGGAACTTGCAAGGCCATCATGCACGCATCATCTCAAAACTGAAAACTATGTTTCTAGGCTAACATCGTTTTTGCAAAAGTCACCCCGAGCTCATGGCGTAAGGTAATGAGTTTTTATTGTTGGCTCGTTTTCCATCGAAATAGGTCTAAAACTCACAAAACTGTTGCCGCCATTTTTGGGCAAAATCACCATTGGCTCACAAGCCGAGGCCGATGAGCTCTATGTTTGTCGCTTTTGCCACGCGGTAGGTCTCAAAAGCCTCAAACCAGGGATGTACAGTTTTTATATAAATTTTTTCGCCACGCCGGCCCTTCTTGGAACTTGAAAGGCCACATGCACCATCATCTCAAAAAAATTAAAAACTATATTTTCAGCCTAAACATCGCTTTTTTTTGCAAAAGTCACCCCGAGCTCACGGCGTAGGCGGTAATGAGTTTTTATTGTTGGCTCGTTTTCCATCGGAAATCTAAAAACTCACAAAACTTGGCCGGCATTTTTGGGCGTAAAATCACCATTAGCTCACAAAACCGGTGACGATGAGCTCGATGCTTGGCGTCTGTCTTGCCATGTGGTAGGTCTCAAAACTCAAACCAGGGATTACAGCTTTTCATATAAATTGTTCACCCTCGCTCACACCGGCTCTTCTTGGAACTTGAAAGGCCACATGCACGCATCATCTCGAAAAACTAAAAACTATATTTTCTAGGGCCTAAACATCGTTTTTTTGCAAAAGTCACCCCGAGCTCATGGCGTAAGGTAATGAGTTTTTATTGTTGGCTCGTTTTCCATCGAAATAGGTCTAAAAACTCACAAAACTTGGCCGGCCATTTTTGGCGTAATCAATTAGCTCACGTCACAGGCCGATGAGTCTCTATGTTTGTCGCTTTGCCATGTGGCTAGGCCTCCTCAAACCAGCGGATTACAGTTTTTCTATAAATTTTTCACCTCGTTCACACCGACTCTTCTGGGAACTGAAAGGCCACATGCACGCATCACTCGTCCAAAAACTATATTTTCTCGGGCCTAAACATCGTTTTTTTGCAACAGTCACCCCGAGCCCATGGCGTGAGGTACGATGAGTTTTTTGAGCGTCGGCCTGCTCATCCAGTCGGAAACAGTCGTAAAACTCACAAAACCCTGTCTCCGCCACTTTGGCGCAAAAATGACCACTAGCTCACTCGCCGAGGTCAGACGAGTCTCGCTGGTCGTCTTGCTTGCCATGTGGTAGGTCTGTTCAGCATAGCTTTTCTATAAATTTTTCACCTGTCCACACCGCTCTTCTTGAACTTGAAAGGCCACATCACGCATCACCTCGAAAACTAAAAACTATATTTTCAGCCTAAACATCGTTTTGCAAGAGTCACCCCGAGCTCATGGCGTAAGCGTAATGAGTTTTTATTGTTGGCTCGTTTTCCATCGAAATCAGGTCTAAAAACTCACAAAACTTGGTCGGCCATTTTTGGGCGAAATCACCATTAGCTCGCAGTCGAGGCCGATGAGTCTCTATGTTCGTCGCTTTTGCCATGTGGTAGGTCTCAAAAACCTCAAACTAGGGATTACAGCTCTTCGATAAATTTTTCACCCCATTCACACCTACCTCTCTTGAACTTCAAAGGCCACATGCCATCATCTCTAAAAACTAAAAACTATATTTTCCAAGCTATACGTTTTTGCAAAAGTCACCCCGAGCTCATGGCGTAAGGTAATGAGTTTTTATTGTTGGCTTCGTTTTCCATCGAAATAGGTCTAAAAACTCACAAAACTTGGTCGGCCATTTTGGGCGAAAATCACCATTAGCTCACCGCCGAGGCCGATGAGTCTCTATGTTTGTCGCTGTTTGCCACGTGGTAGGTCTCAAAACCTCAAAACCAGGATTACAGTTTTACTATAAATCTACTCGTTTCACCCCGCCCTTCTTGGAACTGAAACATACGCACGCATCATCTCGAAAAACCTCAAAAACTATATTCTCTGCGTCTAAACATCATGTTTTTGCAAAGTCACCCCGAGCTCATGGCGTAAGGTAATGAGTTTTTATTGTTGGCTCGTTTTCCATCGAAATAGGTCTAAAAACTACAAAACTTCGTCTGCCATTTTTGGCTGAAAATCACCATTAGCTCACAGCCGAGGCCGATGAGTCTCTATGCTTGTCGCTTTGCCATGTGGTAGGTCCGAAAACCTAACCTGGATTACAAGCTTTTTCTATGCATCTTTTCACCCTCGTTCACACCGGCCCTCTTGGAACTTGAAAGGCCACATGCACGCATCATCTCGAAAACTAAAAACTATATTTTCTTAGGCCTAAACATCGTTTTTTGCAAAAGTCACCCCGAGCTCATGGCGTAAGGTAATGAGTTTTTATTGTTGGCTCGTTTTCCATCGAACAGTCTAAAAACTCACAAAACTTTGTCGGCCATTTTGGGCGAAAATGACCATAGCCTGCCAGCCGAGGCCGATGAGTCTCTATGCCTGTCGCTCTTGCTCACGTGGTAGGTCTCAAAGCCTTTCAAACCGTGTGATTGCAGCTTTTTCTATAAATCTTTCATCCTCGTTCGACACCTACTCTTCGGGAACGTTGAGAGGACACATGCACGCATCATCTCGAAAAACTAAAAACTATATTTTCCGGCGCTAAACATCGTTCTTTGCAAAAGTCACCCCGAGCTCATGGCGTAAGGTAATGAGTTTTTATTAGCTGGCTCGCTTTCCACCGAAAATGGGTCTAAAACCACACCGCTTTTGGCGAAAAATGACCACAAATTGACAACAGGCCGACATTCCGTCGGCACGTTTTGCCATGTGGCAGGTCTCGCTTTTTCAAACCAGACACAGCTTTTTCTATACCCTCGATACTCTTCTGGGTTCCTGCCACATGCACGCATAATCTCGAAAACTGCTGTTCAAACATCGCAGTGTCACCACGAGGCGTAAGGTAATGAGTTTGGCTCATCGCCGGTCTAAAAACTCACAGTACCTTGGTCGGCCATTTTTGGGCCTAAAAGTTAGGCTCACCGCCGAGGCCGACGAGTCTCTACGCCTGTCTTGCTTTGCCACGCGGCAGGTCTCAGAAACCTCAAACCGAAGGATTACAAAAGCTTTTCTATAAAATTTTCACCCTCCGTTCATCACAACGAATCTCTTCTTGAACTTGAGAGGCCACATGCACGCACGATCTCGAAAAACCAAAAACTATATTCTGTTCTAGGCATAAACATCGTTTGCTTTACAAGAGTCACCCCGAGCTCATGGCGTAAGGTAATGAAGTTTTTATTGTCAAATAAGCTCGTTTTCCGATCGAAACAGTCTCGAAAACTCACAAAACCCGGTCGGCCATTTTTGGGCGAAAATTCACCATTAGCTCACAAATGAGGTCACGATGTCTCTATGTCAGTTGCCGCTTTTGCCATGAGGCAGGTCTCAAAACCCAAACCAGCGATTGTCATGGGCTCCTTCTAGATTGTTTCACCCTCGCTCACACCGGCCCTTCTCGGGAACATGAAAGGCCACATGCACGCATCAACTCAAACTAAAAACTATATTTTCTTCAGGCTTCCAAACATCGTTTTTTTGCAAAGTGTCACCCCGAGCTCATGGCGTAACGTAATGAGTTTCTTTATTGTCGGCTCGTTTTCCATCGGAACGGTCTAAAAACTCACAAAACTTGGTCGCTGCCATTTTTGGGCGACAATCACCATTAGCTCACCGCTCGAAGGTCGACGAAGTCTCTATGGCTGTCGTTTGTTTGCCAGCGTGGTGGGTCTCAAAACCTACAAACCAACTGGATTACAGGTTTTTCTATAGATTTATCACCACGCCTGTTCACACCGGCCCTTCTTCGAGCTTGAAAGGCCACATGCACCCATCATCTCGAGAAACTAAAAAACTATATTTTTCTAAGGTTCATAAACATCGCTTTTTTACAAGAGTCACCCCGAGCTCACTATGCGTAACGCAATGAGCGTATCGTTGGCTCGTTCTCCATCGAAATAGGCTAAAAACTCACACAGCTGCGTCTTGCCATTTGGGGCGAAAATCACCATTACCACAACTGAGTCGATGAGTCTCTATGTTCGTCGCTTTTGCCATGTGGTAGGTCTCAAAAACCTCAAACCAGGATTACCGCTTTTCTATAAATTTTTCAGTCCTCGGCCATCGCCGCCTCCTTGGAACCCAGAACGCACACATGCACGCATCATCTCGGCAAACTAAAAAACTATATTCTCTGAGGGCCTAAACATCGTTTTTTGCAAAAGCTCACCTCCCTGCTCATGGCGATGCCAAGGCAACGAGTTCTTTATTGTTGGCTACGTGCTTCCATCGAAATAGGTCCAAAAACTCACCAAAACTTGGCTTCCGCCATTTGGGCGAAAATCACCATTAGCTCACGCGTCGACGGGTCGATGAAGTCTCTGCATGGCCGTTTTCGCATGCTATGTAGGTCTCAAAACCTCAAACCAGCGATTACATGTTTTCTATAGATTATTTTCACTCTGGCTGGGCCACATGCACGCATCATTCGAAAACTAAAAAAACTATATTTTCTAGGCCTAAACACCGTTTTTTTGCAAAGAGTCACCCCTCAGCCGATGGCGGCAGGGGTAACGAGTTTTTATTATTGGCTCGTTTTCCATCGAAATGGGTCTAAAACTCACAAAACTCTGGTCGGCACGGTTTTGGGCGAAAATCACCATTAAGCCAGCTGGGCCGAGGCCGATGAGCTTAAGCTTGTCGCTTTTGCCATGTGGTAGGTCTCAAAAACCTCAAAACCAGATCGCGCTTTTCTATAAAGCTTCTACCCTCGCTTCACACTGCCCCTCTTCTTGGAACTTGAAAGGCCACATGCGCGCATCATCTCGAAAAACTAAAAACTATATTTTCTGGTCGGCAAACATCGTTTTTTTGCAAAAGTCACCCCGAGCTCATGGCGTAAGGTAATGAGTTTTTATTGTTGGCTCGTTTCTCCATCGAAATAGGTCTAAAAACCACAAAACTTAACTGTAAGACAAAAATGCATGCATCATTCGAAAATTAAAAACTATATTTCTAAAAATAAAACATCGTTTTACAGTCACCCCCAGCGATGAAAAGGTAACATTCATCGAAATAGGTCTAAAACTACAAAATTCGTTGGGCGAAAATCACCACAATACGTCGGTGTCGACGAGTCTCCCAGGCTGCTTGCCATGCGGTAGGTCTCGTAATATACAAGGGATTACAGCTTTTCTATAATTTGACAACGCCGAACATGCACGCATCACTCAAAAACTAAAAAAACCATATTTCCTAGGCCTAAACACGCTTACAAAATTCACCACGAAGCCATGGCGCATGCACGAATTTTTATTGTTAAAATGGTCTAAAAACTCAATACAAGTCTTACCATTTTTTGGGCGAAAATGACCATTACCATATCGGTGTCGACGAAATTATGTTTGTCTTGCCAGGAAAATTTCAAAGTCTTCAAACTGTGGATCATAGTTTTTCTATAAATTTTTTAGCCCTCTGCTTCACACCGGCCCTTCTTGGAACTTCGGGAAATATGCCACGCATCATCTCGAAAAACTAAAAACGGCATTTTCTAAGTTCCAAACATCGTTTTTTTGCGAAATCACCCCGAGCTCAGGCTGTAACGGTGAATAGTTTTATCGTTGGCTCGCAGCTCCGCCGAACTAGGTCTAAAAACTCACAAAACTTTATCGGCCATTTTGGGCGAAATCACCAATAGCTCACGGTCGAGGCGACCTGGAAGTCTCTATGTTTGTCGCTTTGCCACGTGGTAGTCTCAAAAACCTCAAACCAGGGATTAAGTGCTTCGATATAAATTTACCCTCGTTCCACACCGGCCCTCTGAACTTGAAAGGCCACATGCACGCATCACTCGCTCAAAAACTATATTTTCTAGGCCTAAACATCGTTTTTTGCAAGAGTCACCCCGAGCTCATGGCGTAAGGTAATGAGTTTTTATTGTTGGCTCGTTTTCCATCGAAATAGGTCTCACAAAACTCACAAAACTTGGTCGGCCATTTTGGGCGAAATCACCATCAGTCGCCGAGGTACGATGAGTCTCTATGTTCGTCGCTTTTGCCATGTAGGTCTCAAAAACCTCAAAATCCGGATTACAGCTTTTCTATAAATTTTTCATCCTCGTCGCACCATTATCTTCGAACTTCGAAATGCTCACATGCGCATCATCTCAAAACTAAAAACTATATTTTCTAGGCCTAAACATCGTTTTTGCAAAAGTCACCCCGAGCTCATGGCGTAAGGTAATGAGTTTTTATTGTTGGCTCGTTTTCCATCGAAATAGGTCTAAAAACTCACAAAACTTGGTCGGCCATTTTTGGCGAAAATCACCATTAGCTCGTCGCCGAGGTCGATGAGTCTCTATGTTTGTCGCTGTTTGCCATGTGGTAGGTCTCAAAACCTCAAAACCAGGGATTACAGCTTTTCTATAAATTTTTCACCTCGCTTCACACCGGCTCTTCTTGAACTTGAAAGGCCACATGCACGCATCATCTCGAAAAACTAAAAACTATATTTTCTAGGCCTAAACATCGTTTTTTGCAAGAGTCACTCCTGAGCTCATGGCGTAAGGTAATGAGTTTTTATTGTTGGCTCGTTTTCCATCGAAATAGGTCTAAAAACTCACAAAACTTGGTCGACCATTTTTGGGCGAAAATCACCATTAGCTCACGGCCGAGGCCGATGAGTCTCTATGCTCGTCGCTTTTGCCATGTGGTAGGTCTCAAAAACCTCAAACCGGGGATTACAGTTTTTCTACATAATTTTTTCACTCGTTCACAGACCTTCTTGGAACTTGAAAGGCCACATGCACGCATCATCTCGAAAACTAAAAAACTATATTTTCTAGGCCTAAACATCGTTTTTTGCAAAAGTACCCCGAGCTCATGGCGTAACGTAATGAGTTTTTATTGTTGGCGTTTTCCATCGAAATAGGTCTAAAAACTCACAAAACTTAGTCGGCCATTTTGGGCGAAAATGCACCATTAGCCACAAGCCGAGGCCGATGAGTTCCATGCGGCGCTCTTGTTCGTGGTAGGTCTCAAAACCTCAAAACCAGGGATTACAGCTTTTTATATAAATTTTTCACTCGTTCACGCTCGTTACCTCTTCTTGAACTTGAAACGCCACATGCACGCATCATCTCGAAAACTAAAAAAACTTATTTGGGCTCAAACACGTTTTTGCAAGAGTACTCGGCTCATGGCGAAGGTAATGAGCTTTATTGCTGGCTGTTTTCCTGTTCCAAAGCTCACAACACTTGCCTGGCCATTTTTGGGCGAAAATCACCATTAGTTTTCACGTCGGTCGATGAGTCTCTATGTTTGTTGCTTCTGGCGAGGTTCAAAACCTCAACCAAAGGATTTCCATTTTTCGCCTCGTTCACGCCTCCTTTTCTGAACTTGCAACGCCATTATGCACGCATCATCTCGGTTCGAAAAACTATATTTTCTAGGCCTAAACATCGTTTTTGTAACGTCACCCCGAGTCATGCATGTTAGTGGGCTTTTTGCCACTTCCATCGAAATAGGTCTAAAAACTCACGAAAAATACTAGGCGGTACCGCCGTCTTGTGCGCAACGTCGTAGGTCTGATGACGTGTCTTATATGTTTTTCCTCGCTCGGGCTAGAACTGAAAACTGGGGGATTGCAAGCTTTTTCATGTTTTCACTTGTTGAGACGCGAAAAAACTGAAAAACCAGCTTTCTAAAAGGCATGCTTTTTTTGCCAAATGTTCGGCTCATGGCGAAGCGTAATGAGTTTTTATTGCTGGCTCGATTTCCGATCGAAATAGGTCTAAAAACTCACAAAGTTTGCCATTTTTGCGAAAATCACCACTAGCTCGACGTGTCGATGAGTCTCTATGCCTACTGGCTTTGCCATGCGGTAGGTCTAAAAGCCTCAAGGGGATCAGCGTTTTCTATAAATTTTTCACCCTTCGGCCACACTGCCGGCCCTTCTCGAACCTTGAAGCCACATGCACGCATTGAATTCAAAAACTAAAAACTATATTTTCGAGCCAAACATCGCTTTTTGCAGAATCACCTCGAGCTCATGGCGAAGGTAATGAGTTTTTATTGTTGGCTCATCCTTCCGATAGAAATCAGGTCTAAAACTCACAGTTGGTTGGCCATTTTTGGGCGAACACATTAGCTCACTAGCTCGAAGCTGATGAGTCTCTATTTGTTGCTTTTGCCATGTGGAGTAAAACCTCAAAACTCAGGCTTACTGCAGATTTTTCACCCGGTTGCTACGGGCCCTTCTTGGAATCATGAAAGGCCACATGCACGCATCATCTCGAAAAACTAAAAAACTATATTTTCTAGCCTAAACATCGTTTTTTGCAAAAGTCACCCAGAGCTCATGGCGTAAGGTAATGAGTTTTTATTGTTGGCTCGTTTTCCATCGTAAAATAGGTCTAAAAACTCACAAAACTTGGTCGGCCTTTTTTGGGCGAAAATCACACATTAGCTCACGGCCGAGGTCGATGAGTGTCTATGTTTGCTTTGTTTTTTGTACGTGTAGTTCAAAAAACTCCAAACCAAGGATTACAAGCGGCGCACTGCTCCTCTTCGGGAACTTGGAGCCACATGCACGCATCATCTTCGAAAACTAAAAACTATTCTAGGCCTAAACATCAAAGCAGCCAAAGCTGCCTCGGCTCATGGCGATTAATGAGCTTTTATTGTTGTCCAGCCCATCGAAATAGGCCCAGTTTGGTCGGCTTGGGCAAAAGGCACCATCGGCTCACGCGAGGTCGAGAGTCTCGTTTTGCTCCGGTAGGTCTCAAAAACCTCAAACCAGGGATTACAGCTTTTTCTATAAATTTTTCACCCTCGTTCGACACCGCCCTTCTGAACTTCGGAAGGCCACATGCACGCATCATCTCAAAAAACTAAAAACTATATTTTCTAGCCCAAACATCGTTTTTTTGCAAAAGTCACCCCCGACAGGCGTAAGGTTATGAGTTTTTATCGATACTGTTTTCCATCGAAATAGGTCTAAAAACTCACAGAACTTGGTCGGCCATTTTTGGGCGAAAATCGCCGTCAAAGTTCACAACGTCGAGAGCCGGATGAGTCTCTATGCCTTTCGCTTTTATCCATGTGGTAGGTCTCAAAAACCACAACCAGGGATTACAGCTTTTCTATAAGCTCTTTTCACCGCTCGCACTGCATTTCTGGAACTTCAGAGGCCACATGCACGCATCATCTCGAAAAATTAAAACTTTCTTGTGCCAAAGCTTTTTATGAAAAGTCACCGAGTTTCATGGCAAATGAAATAGTCTAAAAACCAATAGTCGGTCATGGGAAAAATCACCATTGGCTCATTGAAGGAGGTCGATGAGTCTCTGTTTTTGCATTGCTTTTAAGTCATGCGGTAAAATAGGAATTACAGTTTTTCTATAAATCTTTCACCACGTTGACCCCGGCCTTCTTGAACTTCAGTGCTCATTCAAAAACTAAAAACTATTTGCAAACAACGCTCATGGCGTAAGGTACACGAATTTTTATTGCCGGCTCGATTTCCCATCGAAATAGCTCTAAAAACTCACAAAACTTTGGTCGGCCATTCATTAGCTCACAGTGGAGTCGACAGTTCTATGTTTGCCGCTTTGGGTAGGTCTTCAAAAACCCAAACTAGGCATTACAGTTCTTCTATAGATTGTTTCATGCTCACATATCGACTTTTCTTAAAATGTCACATGTCGCATCATCTCGAAAAACTAAAAAACTATAGCTTTTCTAGGCCTAAACATCGTGTTTTGCAAAAGTCACTCCGAGCTAATGGTGGTTGTCGCCCAAAATGGCGGACCAAGTTTTGTGAGTTTTTAGACCTATTTCGATGGAAAACGAGCCAACGATAAAAACTCATTACGTTGCGCCATGAGCTCGGAGTGACTTTTGCAAAACACGATGTTTATGCCTAGAAAATATAGTTTTTTTATTGTTTTTCGAGATGATGCGTGCATGTGACATTTCAAGTTCCAAGAAGGGCGGTGTGAACGAGCATGAAACAATCTATAGGGAAACCGTAATGCCTAGTTTGAGGTTTTTGAGACCTACCTCATGGCAAAAGCAACAAACATAGAGACTCATCGACCTCCACTCGTGAGCTAATGGTGATTTTCGTCCAAAATGGCCGACCAAGTTTTGTGAGTTTTTAGACCTATTTCGTGGGAAAACGAGCCAACAATAAAAATTCATTAACTTACGCCATGAGCTCGGGGTGACTTTTGCAAAAAAACGATGTTTAGGCCTAGAAAATATAGTTTTTTAGTTTTTCGAGATGATGCGTGCATGTGGCCTTTGAAGTTCCAAGAAAGGCCGGTGTCAACGATGGTGAAAAATTTATAGAAAAACCGTAATCCCTAGTTTGAGCTTTTTGAGACCTACCACATGGCAAAAGCAACAAAAACAGAGACTCATCGACCTCAACCGTGAGCCAATGGTGATTTTCGCCCAAAAATGGCCGACCAAGTTTTGTGAGTTTTTAGACCTATTTCGATGGAAAACGAGCCAACAATAAAAACTCATTACCTTACGCCATGAGCTCGGGGTGACTTTTGCAAAAAAACGATGTTTAGCCCTAGAAAATATAGTTTTTTAGTTTTTCGAGATGATGCGTGCATGTGGCCTTTCAAGTTCCAAGAAGGGCCGGTGTGAACGAGGGTGAAAAATTTATAGAAAAACCGTAATCCCCGGTTTGAGGTTTTTGAGACCTACCACATGGCAAACAAAACAAACATAGAGACTCATCGACCTCGACAAGTGAGCTAATGGTGATTTTCGCTCAAAAATGGCCGACCAAGTTTTGTGAGTTTTTAGACCTATTTCGATGGAAAACAAGCCAACAATAAAAACTCATTACCTTACGCCATGAGCTCGGGGTGACTTTTGCAAAAAAACGATGTTTAGGCCTAGAAAATATAGTTTTTTAGTTTTTCGAGATGATGCGTGCATGTGGCCTTTGAAGTTCCAAGAAAGGCCGGTGTCAACGATGGTGAAACATTTATAGAAAAACCGTAATCCCTAGTTTGAGTTTTTTGAGACCTACCACGATGGCAAAAGCAACAAAAACGAGACTCATCGACCTCAACCGTGAGCCAATGGTGATTTTTGCCCAAAAATGGCCGACCAAGTTTTGTGAGTTTTTAGACCTATTTCGATGGAAAACGAGACAACAATAAAAACTCATTAACTTACGCCATGAGCTCGGGGTGACTTTGGCAAAAAAACGATGTTTAGGCCTAGAAAATATAGTTTTTTAGTTTTTCGAGATGATGCGTGCATGTGGCCTTCCAAGTTCCAAGAAGGGCCTGTGTGAACGAGGGTGAAAAATTTATAGAAAAACCGTAATCCCCGGTTTGAGGTTTTTGAGACCTACCACATTGCAAACAAAACAAACATAGAGACTCATCGACCTCGACAGTGAGCTAATGGTGATTTTCGCCCAAAAATGGCCGACCAAGTTTTGTGAGTTTTTAGACCCATTTCGATGGAAAACGAGCCAACAATAAAAACTCATTACCTTACGCCATGAGCTCGGGGTGACGTTTGCAAAAAAACGATGTTTAGTCATAGAAAATATAGTTTTTTAGTTTTTCGAGATGATGCGTGCATGTGGCATTTCAAGTTCGAACAAAGGCCGGTGTCAACGAGGGTGAAAAATTTACGTAAAAACGATAATCCCCGGTTTGAGTTTTTTGAGACCTACCACATGGCAAAAGCAACAAATATAGAGACTCATCGACCTCGACCGTGAGCTAATGGTGATATTCGCCCAAAAATGGCCAACCAAGTTTTGTGAGTTTTTAGACCTATTTCGATGGGAAAACGAGCCAACAATAAAAACTCATTACCTTACGCCATGAGCTCGGGGTGACTTTTGCAAAAAAACGATGTTTAGGCCTAGAAAATATAGTTTTTTAGTTTTTCGAGATAATGCGTGCATGTGGCCTTTCAAGTTCCAAGAAGGGCCGGTGTGAACGAGGGTGAAAAATTTATAGAAAAACCGTAATCCCCGGTTTGAGGTTTTTGAGACCTACCACAAGGCAAAAGCGACAAACATAGAGACTCATCGGCCTCGACCGTGAGCTAATGGTCATTTTCGCCCAAAAATGGCCAACCAAGTTTTGTGAGTTTTTAGACCTATTTCGATGGAAAACGAACCAACAATAAAAACTCATTACCTTACGCCATGAGCTCGGGGTGACTTTGGCAAAAAAACGATGTTTAGGCCTAGAAAATATAGTTTTTTAGTTTTTCGAGATGATGCGTGCATGTGGCCTTCCAAGTTCCAAGAAGGGCTCGTGTGAACAAGGGTGAAAAATTTATAGAAAAACCGTAATCCCTGGTTTGAGGTTTTTGAGACCTACCACATTGCAAACAAAACAAACATAGAGACTCATCGACCTCGACAGTGAGCTAATGGTGATTTTCGCCCAAAAATGGCCGACCAAGTTTTGTGAGTTTTTAGACCTATTTCGATGGAAAACGAGCCAACAATAAAAACTCATTACCTTACGCCATGAGCTCGGGGTGACTTTTGCAAAAAAACGATGTTTAGGCATAGAAAATATAGTTTTTTAGTTTTTCGAGATGATGCGTGCATGTGGCATTTCAAGTTCGAAGAAAGGCCGGTGTCAACGAGGGTGAAAAATTTATAGAAAAACCGTAATCCCCGGTTTGAGGTTTTTGAGACCTACCACATGGCAAAAGCAACAAACATAGAGACTCATCGACCTCGACCGTGAGCTAATGGTGATTTTCGCCCAAAAATGGCCAACCAAGTTTTGTGAGTTTTTAGACCTATTTCGATGGGAAAACGAGCCAACAATAAAAACTCATTACCTTACGCCATGAGCTCTGGGTGACTTTTGCAAAAAACGATGTTTAGGCCTAGAAAATATAGTTTTTTAGTTTTTCGAGATGATGCGTGCATGTGGCCTTTCAAGTTCCAAGAAGGGCCGTGTGAACGAGGGTGAAAAATTTATAGAAAAACCGTAATCCCCGGTTTGAGGTTTTTGAGACCTACCACATGGCAAAAGCGACAAACATAGAGACTCATCGGCCTCGACCGTGAGCTAATGGTGATTTTCGCCCAAAAATGGCCGACCAAGTTTTGTGAGTTTTTAGACCTATTTCGATGGAAAACGAGCCAACAATAAAAACTCATTACCTTACGCCATGAGCTCGGGGTGACTTTTGCAAAAAAACGATGTTTAGGCCTAGAAAATATAGTTTTTTAGTTTTTCGAGATGATGCGTGCATGTGGCCTTTCAAGTTCCAAGAAGGGCCGGTGTGAACGAGGGTGAAAAATTTATAGAAACACCGTAATCCCCGGTTTGAGGTTTTTGAGACCTACCACATGGCAAAAGCAACAAACATAGAGACTCATCGACCTCGACCGTGAGCTAATGGTGATTTTCGCCCAAAAATGGCCGACCAAGTTTTGTGAGTTTTTAGACCTATTTCGATGGAAAATGAGCCAACAATAAAAACTCATTACCTTACGCCATGAGCTCGGGGTGACTTTTGCAAAAAAACGATGTTTAGGCCTAGAAAATATAGTTTTTTAGTTTTTCGAGATGATGCGTGCATATGGCCTTTCAAGTTCCAAGAAGGGCCGGTGTGAACGAGGGTGAAACATTTATAGAAAAACCGTAATCCCCGGTTTGAGGTTTTTGAGACCTACCACATGGCAAAAGCAACAAATATAGAGACTCATCGGCCTCGACCGTGAGCTAATGGTGATTTTCGCCCAAAAATGGCCGACCAAGTTTTGTGAGTTTTTAGACCTATTTCGATGGAAAACGAGCCAACAATAAAAACTCATTACCTTACGCCATGAGCTCGGGGTGACTTTTGCAAAAAAACGATGTTTAGGCCTAGAAAATATAGTTTTTTAGTTTTTCGAGATGATGCGTGCATGTGGCCTTTCAAGTTCCAAGAAGGGTCGGTGTGAACGAGGGTGAAAAATTTATAGAAAAACTGTAATCCCCGGTTTGAGGTTTTTGAGACCTACCACATGGCAAAAGCGACAAACATAGAGACTCATCGGCCTCGACTGTGAGCTAATGGTGATTTTCGCCCAAAAATGGCCGACCAAGTTTTGTGAGTTTTTAGACCTATTTCGATGGAAAACGAGCCAACAATAAAAACTCATTACCTTACGCCATGAGCTCGGGGTGACTTTTGCAAAAAAACGATGTTTAGGCCTAGAAAATATAGTTTTTTAGTTTTTCGAGATGATGCGTGCATGTGGCCTTTCAAGTTCCAAGAAGGGCCGGTGTGAACGAGGGTGAAAAATTATATAGAAACACTGTAATCCCCGGTTTGAGGTTTTTGAGACCTACCACATGGCAAAAGCGACAAACATAGAGACTCATCGGCCTCGACCGTGAGCTAATGGTGATTTTCGCCCAAAAATGGCCGACCAAGTTTTGTGAGTTTTTAGACCTATTTCGATGGAAAACGAGCCAACAATAAAAACTCATTACCTTACGCCATGAGCTCGGGGTGACTTTTGCAAAAAAACGATGTTTAGGCCTAGAAAATATAGTTTTTTAGTTTTTCGAGATGATGCGTGTATGTGGCCTTTCAAGTTCCAAGAAGGGCCGGCGTGAACGAGGGTGAAAAATTTATAGAAAAACCGTAATCCCCGGTTTGAGGTTTTTGAGACCTACCACATGGCAAAAGCGACAAACATAGAGACTCATCGGCCTCGACCGTGAGCTAATGGTGATTTTCGCCCAAAAATGGCCGACCAAGTTTTGTGAGTTTTTAGACCTATTTCGATGGAAAACGAGCCAACAATAAAAATTCATTACGTTACGCCATGAGCTCGTGGTGACTTTTGTAAAAAAACGATGTTTAGGCCTAGGAAATATAGTTTTTTAGTTTTTCGAGATGATGCGTGCATGTGGCCTTCGAAGTTCCAAGAAAGGCCGGTGTCAACGAGGGTGAAAAACTTATAGAAAAACCGTAATCCCTTGTTTGAGTTTTTTGAGACCTACCACATGGCAAAAGCAACAAACATAGAGACTCATCGACCTCGACCGTGAGCTAATGGTGATTTTCGCCCAAAAATGGCCGACCAAGTTTTGTGAGTTTTTAGACCTATTTCGATGGAAAACGAGCCAACAATAAAAACTCATTACCTTACGCCATGAGCTCGGGGTGACTTTTGCAAAAAAACGATGTTTACCCCTAGAAAATATAGTTTTTTAATTTTTCGAGATGATGCGTGCATGTGGCCTTTCTACTTCCAAGAAGGGCCGGTGTGAACGAGGGTGAAAATTTTATAGAAAAATTTATAGACAAACCGTAATCCCCGGTTTGAGGTTTTTGAGACCTACCACATGGCAAACAAAACAAACATAGAGACTCATCGGCCTCGACCGTGAGCTAATGGTCATTTTCGCCCAAAAATGGCCGACCAAGTTTTGTGAGTTTTTAGACCCATTTCGATGGAAAACGAGCCAACAATAAAAACTCATTACCTTACGCCATGAGCTCGGGGTGACTTTTGCAAAAAAACGATGTTTAGCCTTAGAAAATATAGTTTTTTAATTTTTCGAGATGATGCGTGCATGTGGCCTTTCAAGTTCCAAGAAGGGTCGGTGTGAACGAGGGTGAAAAATTTATAGAAAAACTCGTAATCCCCGGTTTGAGGTTTTTGAGAGCTACCTCATAGCAAAAGCGACATACATAGAGACTTATCGGCCTCGACCGTGAGCTAATGGTCATTTTCGCCCAAAAATGGCCGACCAAGTTTTGTGAGTTTTTAGACCCATTTCGATGGAAAACGAGCCAACAATAAAAACGCATTACCTTACGCCATGAGCTCGGGGTGACTTTTGCAAAAAACGATGTTTAGGCCTAGGAAATATAGTTTTTTAGTTTTTCGAGATGATGCGTGCATGAGGCCTTTCAAGTTCCAAGAAGGGCCGGTGTGAACGAGCATGAAACAATCTATAGGAAACCGTAATGCCTAGTTTGAGGTTTTTGAGACCTACCTCATGGCAAAAGCAACAAACATAGAGACTCATCGACCTCCACCGTGAGCTAATGGTGATTTTCGTCCAAAATGGCCGACCAAGTTTTGTGAGTTTTTAGACCTATTTCGTGGGAAAACGAGCCAACAATAAAAATTCATTAACTTACGCCATGAGCTCGGGGTGACTTTTGAAAAAAATGATGTTTAGGCCTAGGAAATATAGTTTTTTAGTTTCTCGAGATGATGCGTGTACGTGGCCTTTCAAGTTCCAAGAAGGGCCGGTGTGAACGAGGGTGAAAAATTTATAGAAAAACCGTAATCCCCGATTTGAGGTTTTTGAGACCTACCACATGGCAAAAGCGACAAACATAGTAGACTCATCGACCTCCACCGTGAGCTAATGGTGATTTTCGCCCAAAATGGCCGACCAAGTTTTGTGAGTTTTTAGACCTATTTCGATGGAAAACGAGCCAACAATAAAAACTCATTACGTTACGCCATGAGCTCGTGAGTGACTTTTGCAAAAAACGATGTTTAGGCCTAGAAAATATAGTTTTTTAGTTTTTCGAGATGATGCGTGCATGTGGCCTTTCAAGTTCCAAGAAGGGCCGGTGTGAACGATGGTGAAAAAATCTATAGAAAAACCGTAATCCCCGGTTTGTGGTTTTCGAGACCTACCACATGGCAAAAGCGACAAACATAGAGACTCATCGACCTCCACTGTGAGCTAATGGTGATTGTCGACCAAAATGGCAGACCAAGTTTTGTGAGTTTTTAGACCTATTTCGATGGAAAACGAGCCAACAATAAAAACTCATTAGTTGCGCAATGAGCTCGGAGTGACTTTTGCAAAAAACGATGTTTAGGCCTAGAAAATAAGTTTTTTAGTTTTTCGAGATGATGCGTGCATGTGACATTTCAAGTTCCAAGAAGGGCCGGTGTGAACGAGCATGAAACAATCTATAGGGAAACCGTAATGCCTAGTTTGAGGTTTTTGAGACCTACCTCATGGCAAAAGCAACAAACATAGAGACACATCGACCTCCACCGTGAGCTAATGGTGATTTTTGTCCAAAATGGCCGACCAAGTTTTGTGAGTTTTGAGACCTATTTCGTGGGAAAACGAGCCAACAATAAAAATTCATTAACTTACGCCATGAGCTCGTGGTGACTTTTGCAAAAAAACGATGTTTAGGCCTAGGAAATATAGTTTTTTAGTTTTTCGAGATGATGCGTGCATGTGGCCTCTCAAGTTCCAAGAAGGGTCGGTGTGAACGAGGGTGAAAAATTTATAGAAAAACCGTAATCCCCGGTTTGAGGCTTTTGAGACCTACCACATGGCAAAAGCGACAAACATAGTAGACTCATCGGCCTCGACCGTGAGCTAATGGTGATTTTCGCCCAAAAATGGCCGACCAAGTTTTGTGAGTTTTTAGACCTATTTCGATGGAAAACGAGCCAACAATAAAAACTCATTACCTTACGCCATGAGCTCGTGGTGACTTTTGCAAAAAAACGATGTTTAGCCCTAGAAAATATAGTTTTTTAATTTTTCGAGATGATGCGTGCATGTGGCCTTTCAAGTTCCAAGAAGGGCCGGTGTGAACGAGGGTGAAAAATTTATAGAAAAACCGTAATCCCCGGTTTGAGGCTTTTGAGACCTACCACATGGCAAAAGCGACAAACATAGAGACTCATCGGCCTCGACCGTGAGCTAATGGTCATTTTCGCCCAAAAATGGCCGACCAAGTTTTGTGAGTTTTTAGACCCATTTCGATGGAAAACGAGCCAACAATAAAAATTCATTACCTTACGCCATGAGCTCGTGGTGACTTTTGCAAAAAAACGATGTTTAGGCCTAGAAAATATAGTTTTTTAGTTTTTCGAGATGATGCGTGCATGTGGCCTCTCAAGTTCCAAGAAGGGTCGGTGTGAACGAGGGTGAAAGATTTATAGAAAAACCGTAATCCCCGGTTTGAGGCTTTTGAGACCTACCACATGGCAAAAGCGACAAACATAGAGACTCATCGGCCTCGACCGTGAGCTAATGGTCATTTTCGCCCAAAAATGGCCGACCAAGTTTTATGAGTTTTTAGACCCATTTCGATGGAAAACAAGCCAAAAATAAAAATTCATTACCTTACGCCATGAGCTCGTGGTGACTTTTGCAAAAAACGATGTTTAGGCCTAGGAAATATAGTTTTTTAATTTTTCGAGATGATGCGTGCATGTGGCCTTTCAAGTTCCAAGAAGGGCCGGTGTGAACGAGGGTGAAAAATTTATAGAAAAACCGTAATCCCCGGTTTGAGGCTTTTGAGACCTACCACATGGCAAAAGCGACAAACATAGAGACTCATCGGCCTCGACCGTGAGCTAATGGTCATTTTTGCCCAAAAATGGCCGACCAAGTTTTGTGAGTTTTTAGACCCATTTCGATGGAAAACAAGCCAAAAATAAAAATTCATTACCTTACGCCATGAGCTCGTGGTGACTTTTGCAAAAAAACGATGTTTAGGCCTAGGAAATATAGTTTTTTAATTTTTCGAGATGATGCGTGCATGTGGCCTTTCAAGTTCCAAGAAGGGCCGGTGTGAACGAGGGTGAAAAATTTATAGAAAAACCGTAATCCTTGGTTTGAGGTTTTTGAGACCTACCACATGGCAAACAAAACAAACATAGAGACTCATTGACCTCGACAGTGAGCTAATGGTGATTTTCGCCCAAAAATGGCCGACCAAGTTTTGTGAGTTTTTAGACCTATTTCGATGGAAAACGAGCCAACAATAAAAACTCATTACCTTACGCCATGAGCTCGGGGTGACTTTTGCAAAAAAACGATGTTTAGGACTAGAAAATATAGTTTTTTAGTTTTTTAAGATGATGCGTGCATGTGGCCTTTGAAGTTCCAAGAAAGGCCGGTGTCAACGATGGTGAAAAATTTATAGAAAAACCGTAATCCCTAGTTTGAGTTTTTTGAGACCTACCACATGGCAAAAGCAACAAAAACAGAGACTCATCGACCTCAACTCGTGAGCCAATGGTGATTTTTGCCCAAAAATGGCCGACCAAGTTTTGTGAGTTTTTAGACCTATTTCGATCGAAAACAAGCCAACAATAAAAACTCATTACCTTACGCCATGAGCTAAGGGTGACTTTTGCAAAAAAACGATGTTTACCCCTAGAAAATATAGTTTTTTAATTATTCGAGATGATGCGTGCATGTGGCCTGTCAAGTTCCAAGAAGGGCCGGTGTGAACGAGGGTGAAAAATTTATAGAAAAACCGTAATCCCCGGTTTGAGGCTTTTGAGACCTACCACATGGCAAAAGCGACAAACATAGAGACTCATCCGCCTCGACCGTGAGCTAATGGTCATTTTCGCCCAAAAATGGCCGACCAAGTTTTGTGAGTTTTACGACCCATTTCGATGGAAAACGAGCCAATAATAAAAATTCATTACCTTACGCCATGAGCTCGTGGTGACTTTTGTAAAAAAATGATGTATAGGCCTAGGAAATATAGTTTTTTAGTTTTTCGAGATGATACGTGCATGTGGCCTCTCAATTTCCAAAAAGGGTCGGTGTGAACGAGGGTGAAAAATTTATAGAAAAACCGTAATCCCCGGTTCGAGGCTTTTGAGACCTACCACATGGCAAAAGCGACAAACATAGAGACTCATCGGCCTCGATCGTGAGCTAATGGTCATTTTCGCCCAAAAATGGCCGACCAAGTTTTGTGAGTTTTTAGACCCATTTCGATGGAAAACGAGCCAACAATAAAAATTCATTACCTTACGCCATGAGCTCGTGGTGACTTTTGCAAAAAAACGATGTTTAGGCCTAGAAAATATAGTTTTTTAGTTTTTCGAGATGATGCGTGCATGTGGCCTCTCAAGTTCCAAGAAGGGTCGGTGTGAACGAGGGTGAAAAATTTATAGAAAAACCGTAATCCCCGGTTCGAGGCTTTTGAGACCTACCACATGGCAAAAGCGACAAACATAGAGACTCATCGGCCTCGACCGTGAGCTAATGGTCATTTTCGCCCAAAAATGGCCAACCAAGTTTTATGAGTTTTTAGACCCATTTCGATGGAAAACAAGCCAAAAATAAAAATTCATTACCTTACGCCATGAGCTCGTGGTGACTTTTGCAAAAAAACGATGTTTAGGCCTAGGAAATATAGTTTTTTAATTTTTCGAGATGATGCGTGCATGTGGCCTTTCAAGTTCCAAGAAGGGCCGGTGTGAACGAGGGTGAAAAATTTATAGAAAAACCGTAATCCCCGGTTCGAGGCTTTTGAGACCTACCACATGGCAAAAGCGACAAACATAGAGACTCATCGGCCTCGACCGTGAGCTAATGGTCATTTTTGCCCAAAAATGGCCGACCAAGTTTTGTGAGTTTTTAGACCCATTTCGATGGAAAACAAGCCAAAAATAAAAATTCATTACCTTACGCCATGAGCTCGTGGTGACTTTTGCAAAAAAACGATGTTTAGGCCTAGGAAATATAGTTTTTTAATTTTTCGAGATGATGCGTGCATGTGGCCTTTCAAGTTCCAAGAAGGGCCGTGTGAACGAGGGTGAAAAATTTATAGAAAAACCGTAATCCTTGGTTTGAGGTTTTTGAGACCTACCACATGGCAAACAAAACAAACATAGAGACTCATCGACCTCGACAAGTGAGCTAATGGTGATTTTCGCCCAAAAATGGCCGACCAAGTTTTGTGAGTTTTTAGACCTATTTCGATGGAAAACGAGCCAACAATAAAAACTCATTACCTTACGCCATGAGCTCGGGGTGACTTTTGCAAAAAAACGATGTTTAGGCCTAGAAAATATAGTTTTTTAGTTTTTCGAGATGATGCGTGCATGTGGCCTTTGAAGTTCCAAGAAAGGCCGTGTCAACGATGGTGAAACATTTATAGAAAAACCGTAATCCCTAGTTTGAGTTTTTTGAGACCTACCACATGGCAAAAGCAACAAAAACAGAGACTCATCGACCTCAACCGTGAGCCAATGGTGATTTTTGCCCAAAAATGGCCGACCAAGTTTTGTGAGTTTTTAGACCTATTTCGATCGAAAACAAGCCAACAATAAAAACTCATTACCTTACGCCATGAGCTAAGGGTGACTTTTGCAAAAAAACGATGTTTACCCCTAGAAAATATAGTTTTTTAATTATTCGAGATGATGCGTGCATGTGGCCTCGTCAAGTTCCAAGAAGGGCCGGTGTGAACGAGGGTGAAAAATTTATAGAAAACCGTAATCCCCGGTTTGAGGCTTTTGAGACCTACCACATGGCAAAAGCGACAAACATAGAGACTCATCCGCCTCGACCGTGAGCTAATGGTCATTTTCGCCCAAAAATGGCCGACCAAGTTTTGTGAGTTTTACGACCCATTTCGATGGAAAACGAGCCAACAATAAAAATTCATTACCTTACGCCATGAGCTCGTGGTGACTTTTGTAAAAAAAATGATGTATAGGCCTAGGAAATATAGTTTTTTAGTTTTTCGAGATGATGCGTGCATGTGGCCTCTCAATTTCCAAAAAGGGTCGGTGTGAACGAGGGTGAAAAATTTATAGAAAACCGTAATCCCCGGTTTGAGGCTTTTGAGACCTACCACATGGCAAAAGCGACAAACATAGTAGACTCATCGGCCTCGATCGTGAGCTAATGGTCATTTTCGCCCAAAAATGGCCGACCAAGTTTTGTGAGTTTTTAGACCCATTTCGATGGAAAACGAGCCAACAATAAAAATTCATTACCTTACGCCATGAGCTCGTGGTGACTTTTGCAAAAAACGATGTTTAGGCCTAGAAAATATAGTTTTTTAGTTTTTCGAGATGATGCGTGCATGTGGCCTCTCAAGTTCCAAGAAGGGTCGGTGTGAACGAGGGTGAAAGATTTATAGAAAAACCGTAATCCCCGGTTCGAGGCTTTTGAGACCTACCACATGGCAAAAGCGACAAACATAGAGACTCATCGGCCTCAACCGTGAGCTAATGGTCATTTTCGCCCAAAAATGGCCAACCAAGTTTTATGAGTTTTTAGACCCATTTCGATGGAAAACAAGCCAAAAATAAAAATTCATTACCTTACGCCATGAGCTCGTGGTGACTTTTGCAAAAAAAACGATGTTTAGGCCTAGGAAATATAGTTTTTTAATTTTTTGAGATGATGCGTGCATGTGGCCTTTCAAGTTCCAAGAAGGGCCGGTGTGAACGAGGGTGAAAAATTTATAGAAAAACCGTAATCCCCGGTTTGAGGCTTTTGAGACCTACCACATGGCAAAAGCGACAAACATAGAGACTCATCGGCCTCGACCGTGAGCTAATGGTCATTTTTGCCCAAAAATGGCCGACCAAGTTTTGTGAGTTTTTAGACCCATTTCGATGGAAAACAAGCCAAAAATAAAAATTCATTACCTTACGCCATGAGCTCGTGGTGACTTTTGCAAAAAAACGATGTTTAGGCCTAGGAAATATAGTTTTTTAATTTTTCGAGATGATGCGTGCATGTGGCCTTTCAAGTTCCAAGAAGGGCCGTGTGAACGAGGGTGAAAAATTTATAGAAAAACCGTAATCCTTGGTTTGAGGTTTTTGAGACCTACCACATGGCAAACAAAACAAACATAGAGACTCATCGACCTCGACAGTGAGCTAATGGTGATTTTCGCCCAAAAATGGCCGACCAAGTTTTGTGAGTTTTTAGACCTATTTCGATGGAAAACGAGCCAACAATAAAAACTCATTACCTTACGCCATGAGCTCGGGTGACTTTTGCAAAAAAACGATGTTTAGGCCTAGAAAATATAGTTTTTTAGTTTTTTGAGATGATGCGTGCATGTGGCCTTTGAAGTTCCAAGAAAGGCCGGTGTCAACGATGGTGAAAAATTTATAGAAAAACCGTAATCCCTAGTTTGAGTTTTTTGAGACCTACCACATGGCAAAAGCAACAAAAACAGAGACTCATCGACCTCAACCGTGAGCCAATGGTGATTTTTGCCCAAAAATGGCCGACCAAGTTTTGTGAGTTTTTAGACCTATTTCGATGGAAAACGAGCCAACAATAAAAACTCATTACCTTACGCCATGAGCTCAGGGTGACTTTTGCAAAAAAACGATGTTTACCCCTAGAAAATATAGTTTTTTAATTATTCGAGATGATGCGTGCATGTGGCCTGTCAAGTTCCAAGAAGGGCCGTGTGAACGAGGGTGAAAAATTTATAGAAAAACCGTAATCCCCGGTTCGAGGCTTTTGAGACCTACCACATGGCAAAAGCGACAAACATAGAGACTCATCTCGCCTCGACCGTGAGCTAATGGTCATTTTCGCCCAAAAATGGCCGACCAAGTTTTGTGAGTTTTACGACCCATTTCGATGGAAAACGAGCCAACAATAAAAATTCATTACCTTACGCCATGAGCTCGTGGTGACTTTTGTAAAAAAATGATGTATAGGCCTAGGAAATATAGTTTTTTAGTTTTTCGAGATGATGCGTGCATGTGGCCTCTCAATTTCCAAAAAGGGCTCGGTGTGAACGAGGGTGAAAAATTTATAGAAAACCGTAATCCCCGGTTTGAGGCTTTTGAGACCTACCACATGGCAAAAGCGACAAACATAGAGACTCATCGGCCTCGACCGTGAGCTAATGGTCATTTTCGCCCAAAAATGGCCGACCAAGTTTTGTGAGTTTTTAGACCCATTTCGATGGAAAACGAGCCAACAATAAAAATTCATTACCTTACGCCATGAGCTCGTGGTGACTTTTGCAAAAAAACGATGTTTAGGCCTAGAAAATATAGTTTTTTAGTTTTTCGAGATGATGCGTGCATGTGGCCTCTCAAGTTCCAAGAAGGGTCGGTGTGAACGAGGGTGAAAAATTTATAGAAAACCGTAATCCCCGGTTTGAGGCTTTTGAGACCTACCACATGGCAAAAGCGACAAACATAGAGACTCATCGGCCTCGACCGTGAGCTAATGGTCATTTTCGCCCAAAAATGGCCGACCAAGTTTTATGAGTTTTTAGACCCATTTCGATGGAAAACAAGCCAAAAATAAAAATTCATTACCTTACGCCATGAGCTCGTGGTGACTTTTGCAAAAAAACGATGTTTAGGCCTAGGAAATATAGTTTTTTAATTTTTCGAGATGATGCGTGCATGTGGCCTTTCAAGTTCCAAGAAGGGCCGGTGTGAACGAGGGTGAAAAATTTATAGAAAAACCGTAATCCCCGGTTTGAGGCTTTTGAGACCTACCACATGGCAAAAGCGACAAACATAGAGACTCATCGGCCTCGACCGTGAGCTAATGGTCATTTTCGCCCAAAAATGGCCGACCAAGTTTTGTGAGTTTTTAGACCCATTTCGATGGAAAACAAGCCAACAATAAAAATTCATTACCTTACGCCATGAGCTCGTGGTGACTTTTGCAAAAAAACGATGTTTAGGCCTAGGAAATATAGTTTTTTAATTTTTCGAGATGATGCGTGCATGTGGCCTTTCAAGTTCCAAGAAGGGCCGGTGTGAACGAGGGTGAAAAATTTATAGAAAAACCGTAATCCTTGGTTTGAGGTTTTTGAGACCTACCACATGGCAAACAAAACAAACATAGAGACTCATTGACCTCGACAAGTGAGCTAATGGTGATTTTCGCCCAAAAATGGCCGACCAAGTTTTGTGAGTTTTTAGACCTATTTCGATGGAAAACGAGCCAACAATAAAAACTCATTACCTTACGCCATGAGCTCGGGGTGACTTTTGCAAAAAAACGATGTTTAGGATCTGGAAAATATAGTTTTTTAGTTTTTCGAGATGATGCGTGCATGTGGCCTTTGAAGTTCCAAGAAAGGCCGGTGTCAACGATGGTGAAACATTTATAGAAAACCGTAATCCCTAGTTTGAGTTTTTTGAGACCTACCACATGGCAAAAGCAACAAAAACAGAGACTCATCGACCTCAACTCGTGAGCCAATGGTGATTTTTGCCCAAAAATGGCCGACCAAGTTTTGTGAGTTTTTAGACCTATTTCGATCGAAAACAAGCCAACAATAAAAACTCATTACCTTACGCCATGAGCTAAGGGTGACTTTTGCAAAAAAACGATGTTTACCCCTAGAAAATATAGTTTTTTAATTATTCGAGATGATGCGTGCATGTGGCTCTGTCAAGTTCCAAGAAGGGCCGGTGTGAACGAGGGTGAAAAATTTATAGAAAAACCGTAATCCCCGGTTCGAGGCTTTTGAGACCTACCACATGGCAAAAGCGACAAACATAGAGACTCATCGGCCTCGACCGTGAGCTAATGGTCATTTTCGCCCAAAAATGGCCGACCAAGTTTTGTGAGTTTTAAGACCCATTTCGATGGAAAACGAGCCAACAATAAAAATTCATTACCTTACGCCATGAGCTCGTGGTGACTTTTGCAAAAAAACGATGTATATGCCTAGGAAATATAGTTTTTTAGTTTTTCGAGATGATGCGTGCATGTGGCCTCTCAATTTCCAAGAAGGGTCGGTGTGAACGAGGGTGAAAAATTTATAGAAAAACCGTAATCCCCGGTTTGAGGCTTTTGAGACCTACCACATGGCAAAAGCGACAAACATAGAGACTCATCGGCCTCGACCGTGAGCTAATGGTCATTTTCGCCCAAAAATGGCCGACCAAGTTTTGTGAGTTTTTAGACCCATTTCGATGGAAAACGAGCCAACAATAAAAATTCATTACCTTACGCCATGAGCTCGTGGTGACTTTTGTAAAAAAAATGATGTATAGGCCTAGGAAATATAGTTTTTTAGTTTTTCGAGATGATGCGTGCATGTGGCCTCTCAATTTCCAAAAAGGGTCGGTGTGAACGAGGGTGAAAAATTTATAGAAAAACCGTAATCCCCGGTTTGAGGCTTTTGAGACCTACCACATGGCAAAAGCGACAAACATAGAGACTCATCGGCCTCGACCGTGAGCTAATGGTCATTTTCGCCCAAAAATGGCCGACCAAGTTTTGTGAGTTTTTAGACCCATTTCGATGGAAAACGAGCCAACAATAAAAATTCATTACCTTACGCCATGAGCTCGTGGTGACTTTTGCAAAAAAACGATGTTTAGGCCTAGAAAATATAGTTTTTTAGTTTTTCGAGATGATGCGTGCATGTGGCCTCTCAAGTTCCAAGAAGGGTCGGTGTGAACGAGGGTGAAAGATTTATAGAAAAACCGTAATCCCCGGTTTGAGGCTTTTGAGACCTACCACATGGCAAAAGCGACAAACATAGTAGACTCATCGGCCTCAACCGTGAGCTAATGGTCATTTTCGCCCAAAAATGGCCAACCAAGTTTTATGAGTTTTTAGACCCATTTCGATGGAAAACAAGCCAAAAATAAAAATTCATTACCTTACGCCATGAGCTCGTGGTGACTTTTGCAAAAAAAACGATGTTTAGGCCTAGGAAATATAGTTTTTTAATTTTTCGAGATGATGCGTGCATGTGGCCTTTCAAGTTCCAAGAAGGGCCGGTGTGAACGAGGGTGAAAAATTTATAGAAAAACCGTAATCCCCGGTTTGAGGCTTTTGAGACCTACCGCATGGCAAAAGCGACAAACATAGAGACTCATCGGCCTCGACTCGTGAGCTAATGGTCATTTTTGCCCAAAAATGGCCGACCAAGTTTTGTGAGTTTTTAGACCCATTTCGATGGAAAACAAGCCAAAAATAAAAATTCATTACCTTACGCCATGAGCTCGTGGTGACTTTTGCAAAAAAACGATGTTTAGGCCTAGGAAATATAGTTTTTTAATTTTTCGAGATGATGCGTGCATGTGGCCTTTCAAGTTCCAAGAAGGGCCGTGTGAACGAGGGTGAAAAATTTATAGAAAACCGTAATCCTTGGTTTGAGGTTTTTGAGACCTACCACATGGCAAACAAAACAAACATAGAGACTCATTGACCTCGACAGATGAGCTAATGGCGATTTTCGCCCAAAAATGGCCGACCAAGTTTTGTGAGTTTTTAGACCTATTTCGATGGAAAACGAGCCAACAATAAAAACTCATTACCTTACGCCATGAGCTCGGGGTGACTTTTGCAAAAAAACGATGTTTAGGACTAGAAAATATAGTTTTTTAGTTTTTTGAGATGATGCGTGCATGTGGCCTTTGAAGTTCCAAGAAAGGCCGTGTCAACGATGGTGAAAAATTTATAGAAAAACCGTAATCCCTAGTTTGAGTTTTTTGAGACCTACCACATGGCAAAAGCAACAAAACAGAGACTCATCGACCTCAACCGTGAGCCAATGGTGATTTTTGCCCAAAAATGGCCGACCAAGTTTTGTGAGTTTTTAGACCTATTTCGATCGAAAACAAGCCAACAATAAAAACTCATTACCTTACGCCATGAGCTAAGGGTGACTTTTGCAAAAAAACGATGTTTACCCCTAGAAAATATAGTTTTTTAATTATTCGAGATGATGCGTGCATGTGGCCCGTCAAGTTCCAAGAAGCGGCCGGTGTGAACGAGGGTGAAAAATTTATAGAAAACTCGTAATCCCCGGTTCGAGGCTTTTGAGACCTACCACATGGCAAAAGCGACGTGACATGTAGACTCATCGCGCCTCGACCGTGAGCTAATGGTCATTTTCGCCCAAAAATGGCCGACCAAGTTTTGTGAGTTTTAAGACCCATTTCGATGGAAAACGAGCCAACAATAAAAATTCATTACCTTACGCCATGAGCTCGTGGTGACTTTTGCAAAAAAAATGATGTATAGGCCTAGGAAATATAGTTTTTTAGTTTTTCGAGATGATGCGTGCACGTGGCCTCTCAATTTCCAAAAAGGGTCGGTGTGAACGAGGGTGAAAAATTTATAGAAAAACCGTAATCCCCGGTTCGAGGCTTTTGAGACCTACCACATGGCAAAAGCGACAAACATAGAGACTCATCGGCCTCGACTCGTGAGCTAATGGTCATTTTCGCCCAAAAATGGCCGACCAAGTTTTGTGAGTTTTTAGACCCATTTCGATGGAAAACGAGCCAACAATAAAAATTCATTACCTTACGCCATGAGCTCGTGGTGACTTTTGCAAAAAAAACGATGTTTAGGCCTAGAAAATATAGTTTTTTAGTTTTTCGAGATGATGCGTGCATGTGGCCTCTCAAGTTCCAAGAAGGGTCGGTGTGAACGAGGGTGAAAGATTTATAGAAAAACCGTAATCCCCGGTCTCGAGGCTTTTGAGACCTACCACATGGAAAAAGCGACAAACATAGAGACTCATCGGCCTCAATCTGTGAGCTAATGGTCATTTTCGCCCAAAAATGGCCAACCAAGTTTTATGAGTTTTTAGACCCATTTCGATGGAAAACAAGCCAAAAATAAAAATTCATTACCTTACGCCATGAGCTCGTGGTGACTTTTGCAAAAAAACGATGTTTAGGCCTAGGAAATATAGTTTTTTAATTTTTGAGATGATGCGTGCATGTGGCCTTTCAAGTTCCAAGAAGGGCCTGTGAACGAGGGTGAAAAATTTATAGAAAAACCGTAATCCCCGGTTCGAGGCTTTTGAGACCTACTACATGGCAAAAGCGACAAACATAGAGACTCATTGGCCTCGACCGTGAGCTAATGGTCATTTTTGCCCAAAAATGGCCGACCAAGTTTTGTGAGTTTTTAGACCCATTTCGATGAAAAACAAGCCAAAAATAAAAATTCATTACCTTACGCCATGAGCTCGTGGTGACTTTTGCAAAAAACGATGTTTAGGCCTAGGAAATATAGTTTTTTAATTTTTTGAGATGATGCGTGCATGTGGCCTTTCAAGTTCCAAGAAGGGCCGTGTGAACGAGGGTGAAAAATTTATAGAAAACCGTAATCCTTGGTTCGAGGTTTTTGAGACCTACCACATGGCAAACAAAACAAACATAGAGACTCATTGACCTTCGACAAGTGAGCTAATGGCGATTTTCGCCCAAAAATGGCCGACCAAGTTTTGTGAGTTTTTAGACCTATTTCGATGGAAAACGAGCCAACAATAAAAACTCATTACCTTACGCCATGAGCTCGGGGTGACTTTTGCAAAAAACGATGTTTAGGCCTAGAAAATATAGTTTTTTAGTTTTTCGAGATGATGCGTGCATGTGGCCTTTCAAGTTCCAAGAAAGGCCGTGTCAACGATGGTGAAAAATTTATAGAAAACCGTAATCCCTAGTTTGAGTTTTTTGAGACCTACCACATGGCAAAAGCAACAAAAACAGAGACTCATCGACCTCAACCGTGAGCCAATGGTGATTTTTGCCCAAAAATGGCCGACCAAGTTTTCGTGAGTTTTTAGACCTATTTCGATCGAAAACAAGCCAACAATAAAAACTCATTACCTTACGCCATGAGCTCAGGGTGACTTTTGCAAAAAAACGATGTTTACCCCTAGAAAATATAGTTTTTTAATTATTCGAGATGATGCGTGCATGTGGCCTTTCAAGTTCCAAGAAGGGCCGGTGTGAACGAGGGTGAAAAATTTATAGAAAACCGTAATCCCCGGTTCGAGGCTTTTGAGACCTACCACATGGCAAAAGCGACAAACATAGAGACTCATCGGCCTCGACCGTGAGCTAATGGTCATTTTCGCCCAAAAATGGCCGACCAAGTTTTGTGAGTTTTTAGACCCATTTCGATGGAAAACGAGCCAACAATAAAAATTCATTACCTTACGCCATGAGCTCGTGGTGACTTTTGGAAAAAAACGATGTATAGGCCTAGGAAATATAGTTTTTTAGTTTTTCGAGATGATGCGTGCATGTGGCCTCTCAATTTCCAAAAAGGGTCGGTGTGAAGGAGGGTGAAAAATTTATAGAAAAACCGTAATCCCCGGTTTCGAGGCTTTTGAGACCTACCACATGGCAAAAGCGACAAACATAGAGACTCATCGGCCTCGACCGTGAGCTAATGGTCATTTTCGCCCAAAAATGGCCGACCAAGTTTTGTGAGATTTTAGACCCATTTCGATGGAAAACGAGCCAACAATAAAAATTCATTACCTTACGCCATGAGCTCGTGGTGACTTTTGCAAAAAACGATGTTTAGGCCTAGAAAATATAGTTTTTTAGTTTTTCGAGATGATGCGTGCATGTGGCCTTTCAAGTTCCAAGAAGGGCCGGTGTGAACGAGGGTGAAAAATTTATAGAAAAACCGTAATCCCCGGTTTGAGGTTTTTGAGACCTACCACATGGCAAACAAAACAAACATAGAGACTCATCGACCTCGACAGTGAGCTAATGGTGATTTTCGCCCAAAAATGGCCGACCAAGTTTTGTGAGTTTTTAGACCTATTTCGATGGAAAACGAGCCAACAATAAAAACTCATTACCTTACGCCATGAGCTCGGGGTGACTTTTGCAAAAAACGATGTTTAGGCCTAGAAAATATAGTTTTTTAGTTTTTCGAGATGATGCGTGCATGTGGCCTTTCAAGTTCCAAGAAGGGCCGGTGTGAACGAGGGTGAAAAATTTATAGAAAAACCGTAATCCCTAGTTTGAGGTTTTTGAGACCTACCACATGGCAAAAGCAACAAACATAGAGACTCATCGACCTCAACCGTGAGCCAATGGTGATTTTCGCCCAAAAATGGCCGACCAAGTTTTGTGAGTTTTTAGACCTATTTCGATGGAAAACGAGCCAACAATAAAAACTCATTACCTTACGCCATGAGCTCGGGGTGACTTTTGCAAAAAAACGATGTTTAGGCCTAGAAAATATAGTTTTTTAGTTTTTCGAGATAATGCGTGCATGTGGCCTTTGAAGTTCCAAGAAAGGCCGTTGTCAACGATGGTGAAAAATTTATAGAAAAACCGTAATCCCTAGTTTGAGTTTTTTGAGACCTACCACATGGCAAAAGCAACAAAAACAGAGACTCATCGACCTCAACCGTGAGCCAATGGTGATTTTTGCCCAAAAATGGCCGACCAAGTTTTATGAGTTTTTAGACCTATTTCGATGGAAAACGAGCCAACAATAAAAACTCATTACCTTACACCTTGAGCTCGGGGTGACTTTTGCCAAAAAACGATGTTTACACCTAGAAAATATAGTTTTTTAATTTTTCGAGATGATGCGTGCATGTGGCCTTTCAAGTTCCAAGAAGGGCCGGTGTGAACGAGGGTGAAAAATTTATAGAAAACCGTAATCCCTGGTTTGAGGTTTTTGAGACCTACCACATGGCAAAAGCAACAAAAATAGAGACTCATCGACCTCGACTGTGAGCTAATGGTGATTTTCGCCCAAAAATGGCCGACCAAGTTTTGTGAGTTTTTAGACCTATTTCGATGGAAAACGAGCCAACAATAAAAACTCATTACCTTACGCCATGAGCTCTGGGTGACTTTTGCAAAAAAACGATGTTTAGCCCTAGAAAATATAGTTTTTTAGTTTTTCGAGATGATGCGTGTACGTGGCCTTTCAAGTTCCAAGAAGGGCCGTGTGAACGAGGGTGAAAAATTTATAGAAAAACCGTAATCCCTAGTTTGAGGTTTTTGAGACCTACCACATGGCAAAAGCAACAAACATAGAGACTCATCGACCTCGACCGTGAGCTAATGGTGATTTTCGCCCAAAAATGGCCGACCAAGTTTTGTGAGTTTTTAGACCTATTTCGATGGAAAACGAGCCAACAATAAAAACTCATTACCTTACGCCATGAGCTCTGGGTGACTTTTGCAAAAAAACGATGTTTAGGCCTAGAAAATATAGTTTTTTAGTTTTTCGAGATGATGCGTGCATGTGGCCTTTGAAGTTCCAAGAAAGGCCGTTGTCAACGATGGTGAAAAATTTATAGAAAAACCGTAATCCCTAGTTTGAGTTTTTTGAGACCTACCACATGGCAAAAGCAACAAAAACGAGACTCATCGACCTCAACCGTGAGCCAATGGTGATTTTTGCCCAAAAATGGCCGACCAAGTTTTATGAGTTTTTAGACCTATTTCGATGGAAAACGAGCCAACAATAAAAACTCATTACCTTACACCTTGAGCTCGGGGTGACTTTTGCCAAAAAACGATGTTTACACCTAGAAAATATAGTTTTTTAATTTTTCGAGATGATGCGTGCATGTGGCCTTTCAAGTTCCAAGAAGGGCCGTGTGAACGAGGGTGAAAAATTTATAGAAAAACCGTAATCCCTTGTTTGAGTTTTTTGAGACCTACCACATGGCAAAAGCAACAAAAATAGAGACTCATCGACCTCAACTTTGAGCCAATAGTGATTTTCGCCCAAAAATGGCCGACCAAGTTTTGTGAGTTTTTAGACCTATTTCGATGGAAAACGAGCCAACAATAAAAACTCATTACCTTACGCCATGAGCTCGGGGTGACTTTTGCAAAAAACGATGTTTAGCCCTAGAAAATATAGTTTTTTAGTTTTTCGAGATGATGCGTGCATGTGGCCTTTCAAGTTCCAAGAAGGGCCGGTGTGAACGAGGGTGAAAAATTTATATAAAAACCGTAATCCCTGGTTTGAGGTTTTTGAGACCTACCACATGGCAAAAGCAACAAACATAGAGACTCATCGACCTCAACCGTGAGCTAATGGTGATTTTTGCCCAAAAATGGCCGACCAAGTTTTGTGAGTTTTTAGACCTATTTCGATGGAAAACGAGCCAACAATAAAAACTCATTACCTTACGCCATGAGCTCGGGGTGACTTTTGCAAAAAAACGATGTTTAGCCCTAGAAAATATAGTTTTTTAATTTTTCGAGATGATGCGTGCATGTGGCCTTTCAAGTTCCAAGAAGGGCCGATGTGAACGAGGGTGAAAAATTTATATGAAAACCGTAATCCCCGGTTTGAGGTTTTTGAGACCTACCACATGGCAAAAGCGACAAACATAGAGACTCATCGGCCTCGACCGTGAGCTAATGGTCATTTTCGCCCAAAAATGGCCGACCAAGTTTTGTGAGTTTTTAGACCCATTTCGATGGAAAACGAGCCAACAATAAAAATTCATTACGTTACGCCATGGGCTCGTGAGTGACTTTTGCAAAAAAACGATATTTAGGCCTAGAAAATATAGTTTTTTAGTTTTTCGAGATGATTCGTGCACGTGGCCTTTCAAGTTCCAAGAAGGGCCTGTGTGAACGAGGGTGAAAAATCTATAGAAAACCGTAATCCCCGGTTTCGAGGTTTTTGAGACCTACCACATGGCAAAAGCGACAAACATAGAGACTCATCGGCCTCGACCGTGAGCTAATGGTGATTTTCGCCCAAAAAAGGCCGACCAAGTTTTGTGAGTTTTTAGACCTATTTCGATTGAAAACGAGCCAACAATAAAAACTCATTACCTTACGCCATGAGCTCGGGGTGACTTTTGCAAAAAACGATGTTTAGGCCTAGAAAATATAGTTTTTTAGTTTTTCGAGATGATGCGTGCATGTGGCCTTTCAAGTTCCAAGAAGGGCCTGTGTGAACGAGCGTGAAAAAATCTATAGAAAAACCGTAATCCCCGGTTTGTGGTTTTTGAGACCTACCACATGGTAAAAGCGACAAACATAGAGACTCATCGGCCTCGACCGTGAGCTAATGGTGATTTTCGCCCAAAAATGGCCGACCAAGTTTCGTGAGTTTTTAGACCTATTTCGATGGAAAACGAGCCAATAATAAAAACTCATTACCTTACGCCATGAGCTCGGGGTGACTTTTGCAAAAAAACGATGTTTAGGCCTAGAAAATATAGTTTTTTAGTTTTTCGAGATGATGCGTGCATGTGGCCTTTCATGTTCCGACAAGGGCCGTGTGAACGAGGGTTACAAAATCTATAGAAAAACCGTAATCCCCGGTTTGTGGTTTTTGAGACCTACCACATGGCAAAAGCGACAAACATAGAGACTCATCGGCCTCGACCGTGAGCTAATGGTGATTTTCGCCCAAAAATGGCCGACCAAGTTTTGTGAGTTTTTAGACCTATTTCGATGGAAAACGAGCCAACAATAAAAACGCATTACCTTACGCCATGAGCTCTGGGTGACTTTTGCAAAAAATCAATGTTTAGCCCTAGAAAATATAGTTTTTTAATTTTTCGAGATGATGCGTGCATGTGGCCTTTCAAGTTCCAAGAAGGGCCGGTGTGAACGAGGGTGAAAAATTTATAGAAAAACCGTAATCCCCGGTTTGAGGTTTTTGAGACCTACCACATGGCAAACAAAACAAACATAGAGACTCATCGACCTCGACAGTGAGCTAATGGTGATTTTCGCCCAAAAATGGCCGACCAAGTTTTGTGAGTTTTTAGACCTATTTCGATGGAAAACGAGCCAACAATAAAAACTCATTACCTTACGCCATGAGCTCGGGGTGACTTTTGCAAAAAAACGATGTTTAGGCCTAGAAAATATAGTTTTTTAGTTTTTCGAGATGATGCGTGCACGTGGCCTTTCAAGTTCCAAGAAAGGCCGGTGTGAACGAGGGTGAAAAATTTATAGAAAAACCGTAATCCCCGGTTTGAGGTTTTTGAGACCTACCACATGGCAAAAGCGACAAACATAGAGACTCATCGGCCTCGACCGTGAGCTAATGGTGATTTTCGCCCAAAAATGGCCGACCAAGTTTTGTGAGTTTTTAGACCTATTTCGATGGAAAACGAGCCAACAATAAAAACTCATTACCTTACGCCATGAGCTCGGGGTGACTTTTGCAAAAAAACGATGTTTAGGCCTAGAAAATATAGTTTTTTAGTTTTTCGAGATGATGCGTGCATGTGGCCTTTGAAGTTCCAAGAAAGGCCGATGTCAACGAGGGTGAAAAATTTATAGAAAAACCGTAATCCCCGGTTTGAGGTTTTTGAGACCTACCACATGGCAAAAGCAACAAACATAGAGACTCATCGACCTCGACTCGTGAGCCAATGGTGATTTTCGCCCAAAAATGGCCGACCAAGTTTTGTGAGTTTTTAGACCTATTTCGATGGAAAACGAGCCAACAATAAAAACTCATTACCTTACGCCATGAGCTCGGGGTGACTTTTGCAAAAAAACGATGTTTAGCCCTAGAAAATATAGTTTTTTAGTTTTTCGAGATGATGCGTGCATGTGGCCTTTCAAGTTCCAAGAAGGGCCGGTGTGAACGAGGGTGAAAAATTTATAGAAAAACTGTAATCCCCGGTTTGAGGTTTTTGAGACCTACCACATGGCAAAAGCGACAAACATAGAGACTCATCGGCCTCGACCGTGAGCTAATGGTGATTTTCGCCCAAAAATGGCCGACCAAGTTTTGTGAGTTTTTAGACCTATTTCGATGGAAAACGAGCCAACAATAAAAACTCATTACCTTACGCCATGAGCTCGGGGTGACTTTTGCAAAAAAACGATGTTTAGCCCTAGAAAATATAGTTTTTTAATTTTTCGAGATGATGCGTGCATGTGGCCTTTCAAGTTCCAAGAAGGGCCGGTGTGAACGAGGGTGAAAAATTTATAAAAAACCGTAATCCTTGGTTTGAGGTTTTTGAGACCTACCACATGGCAAACCAAACAAACATAGAGACTCATCGACCTCGACAAGTGAGCTAATGGTGATTTTCGCCCAAAAATGGCCGACCAAGTTTTGTGAGTTTTTAGACCTATTTCGATGGAAAACGAGCCAACAATAAAAACTCATTACCTTACGCCATGAGCTCTGGGTGACTTTTGCAAAAAAACAATGTTTAGGCCTAGAAAATATAGTTTTTTAGTTTTTCGAGATAATGCGTGCATGTGGCCTTTGAAGTTCCAAGAAAGGCCGTTGTCAACGATGGTGAAAAATTTATAGAAAAACCGTAATCCCTAGTTTGAGTTTTTTGAGACCTACCACATGGCAAAAGCAACAAACATAGAGACTCATCGACCTCAACCGTGAGCCAATGGTGATTTTCGCCCAAAAATGGCCGACCAAGTTTTGTGAGTTTTTAGACCTATTTCGATGGAAAACGAGCCAACAATAAAAACTCATTACCTTACGCCATGAGCTCGGGGTGACTTTTGCAAAAAAACGATGTTTAGCCCTAGAAAATATAGTTTTTTAGTTTTTCGAGATGATGCGTGCATGTGGCCTTTCAAGTTCCAAGAAGGGCCGGTGTGAACGAGGGTGAAAAATTTATAGAAAACCGTAATCCCTGGTTTGAGGTTTTTGAGACCTACCACATGGCAAAAGCGACAAACATAGAGACTCATCGACCTCGACCGTGAGCTAATGGTGATTTTCGCCCAAAAATGGCCGACCAAGTTTTGTGAGTTTTTAGACCTATTTCGATGGAAAACGAGCCAACAATAAAAACTCATTACCTTACGCCATGAGCTCGGGGTGACTTTTGCAAAAAAACGATGTTTAGCCCTAGAAAATATAGTTTTTTAGTTTTTCGAGATGATGCGTGCACGTGGCCTTTCAAGTTCCAAGAAGGGCCGTGTGAACGAGGGTGAAAAATTTATAGAAAAACCGTAATCCCTAGTTTGAGGTTTTTGAGACCTACCACATGGCAAAAGCAACAAACATAGAGACTCATCGACCTCGACCGTGAGCCAATGGTGATTTTCGCCCAAAAATGGCCGACCAAGTTTTGTGAGTTTTTAGACCTATTTCGATGGAAAACGAGCCAACAATAAAAACTCATTACCTTACGCCATGAGCTCAGGGTGACTTTTGCAAAAAAACGATGTTTAGCCCTAGAAAATATAGTTTTTTAGTTTTTCGAGATGATGCGTGCATGTGGCCTTTCAAGTTCCAAGAAGGGCCGGTGTGAACGAGGGTGAAAAATTTATAGAAAAACCGTAATCCCCGGTTCGAGGTTTTTGAGACCTACCACATGGCAAAAGCGACAAACATAGAGACTCATCGGCCTCGACCGTGAGCTAATGGTGATTTTCGCCCAAAAATGGCCGACCAAGTTTTGTGAGTTTTTAGACCCATTTCGATGGAAAACGAGCCAACAATAAAAATTCATTACCTTACGCCATGAGCTCGTGGTGACTTTTGCAAAAAAACGATGTTTAGGCCTAGAAAATATAGTTTTTTAGTTTTTCGAGATGATGCGTGCATGTGGCCTTTCAAGTTCCAAGAAGGGCCGGCGTGAACGAGGGTGAAAAATTTATATAAAAACCGTAATCCCCGGTTTGAGGTTTTTGAGACCTACCACATGGCAAAAGCGACAAACATAGAGACTCATCGGCCTCGACCGTGAGCTAATGGTCATTTTCGCCCAAAAATGGCCGACCAAGTTTTGTGAGTTTTTAGACCCATTTCGATGGAAAACGAGCGAACAATAAAAATTCATTACGTTACGCCATGGGCTCGGAGTGACTTTTGCAAAAAAACGATATTTAGGCCTAGAAAATAAAGTTTTTTAGTTTTTCGAGATGATTCGTGCATGTGGCCTTTCAAGTTCCAAGAAGGGCCTGTGTGAACGAGGGTGAAAAATCTATAGAAAACCGTAATCCCCGGTTTCGGTTTTTGAGACCTACCACATGGCAAAAGCGACAAACATAGAGTCTCATCGGCCTCGACCGTGAGATAATGGTGATTTTCGCCCGAAAAGGCCAACCAAGTTTTGTGAGATTTTAGACCTATTTCGATTGAAAACGAGCCAAGAATAAAAACTCATT
>CAWUPB010000825.1:0-58041 GCA_963924115.1 Dovyalis caffra | reverse complement strand
TCGCTCTCCTTTATTGTGTTTCTCCCTCTCTCTCCCCCACTTTCTCACTCTCACTCTCTCCCTTTCTCTAGCACCCTTTTTCCTTCTTTCTCTCTCTTCTTCATTCCCCCTCTCTCCCTCTTTCTCACTCCTTCTTTCCCCCTTTCCCCATCACTTTCTCTCTCACCTCTCTCTTCCTTCCCTCACACTCCATCCCTATCGCTCATTTACTAACTCTCTCTCTCATTCTCTCACCCTCTTTATCTCTTCCTCTTTTATTCTCTTTGTCTTTCTCTCCCTCTCCTATTTCTCTCCATCCCTCTCTTTATCTCTCTCTCTCACTCTCGTGCTCTTTCTCATGATCCTTTTCTCTTTCACTCCATTGTCTTACTCCCTCTCTCTATCTCTCTCTATATCTTTCTCCTACTCTCTTAGTCATTCTATCCATCCCTCTCCCTCCCCACCTCTCTCCATCTCTCACCATCCCTCTCCATCTCTTCTCACTCTCATTCTCCCCTTTCCCTCCTCTCCCTTTTCATCTCTTTTTCTCTCCCATTATCTCTCTCACTCTTACTCCATCTTTTTTATCTATCTCTCTCCCTATCCCTTTCTATCAATCTCTATCCTTTTCTTTCTTCCCCTCTCTCACCCTCTTTCTCTCCCTCTTGTCTCTCTCTTTCTTTTTCTCTCCCTTTCTCTCCCCTCCCTCTTTCCCTCTCCTTCTTACCTTTTTTATTTCTCTCCCTCTCTTTCTCTCTACCCCTCTCTTTCTCCCTCCCCCTCTCTCTCCCTCTCTCCCTCTTACTCTCTATTTATCTCTCCCTCTCTCTCTCTTTATTGCTCTTCCTCTCCCTCTCTATTACTCTTTCTCCCTATCCCTCTCTCCCTCTCTCCCCCAAACTCTCTCTCTCTCTCTCTCCCTATTTCTTTCCCTCCCTCTCCCTCTACCTCTCCCTCCTCTCCTCTTCTCTCACCCTTTCTTTCCCTCTATCCCCTTCTCCCTCTCCTCTCTCCTCTACTCTCTCCCTCTCTCTCTCCTTGACTCTTTCACTCCCTAACTCTTTCTCTCGTTACACTCTAATTCTCTCGATCATTCCTTCTCTCCTCCTCTTTCTCATCTATCTCCCTCCCACTCCCACTCCCTCGTTCCCTCTTTCTCTTCTTTAGGATTTCCCTCTTCCTTTCACTCTCTCTCACTTTATTGATCTTTCCATCTCTCTCCTTCTCTCTCCCCTTTTAGCAATCTCTCCCACTCTCTTTCCCTTTTCTCTTTCTCTATTCCTCTTTCCTTTTTTAGGTCCTTCCCTCTATCTCCCTCTCCCTCCCTCTCTCTCTTTCCTTTCCCTCTCTATTACTCTCTTCCTCTCCCTCTCTCCCTTTCTCTCCCTCCCACTACCTCAATCTCCATCTCTCTCTCTCTCCTTCCACCTTATCTCCCTATCTCTCTACCTCTCAACCACTTTCTCTCACTTTCTTTTCCTCTCTTTATCTCCCTCTCTCCCCCTTCCTCACTCTCCTTCTCGCTTTGTCTCCCACTTTACCTATCCCTCTCTTGCTTTGTCTACCTTCGTATCTCTCTCCCTTTCTCTCTCTCTTCATCCCTCTCTCCTTCTCTCTCTTTTCTTGTTCCAACCATTCTCCCTCTCCCTCCCTCTCTCCTCACTCTATCTTACTCTCTCCCTATCTCTCCCCTTTGCTCTCTCTCCACTTCTCGCCCCTCTCCCTTTCTACCTCTCACCCTCTTTTGCTCTCTTTCTCTCCCTCTCTTCCTCTCTCACTCTCTCACTCTTTTATTCTCTCTCCCTTTATCGTTCTCTTCATCTTTTTCTCAGTTCTTTTCTCCTTCTCTCTATCTTTTCCTTTCTAATCGCCTCTCCCGCTCTCTCCTCATCTCTCCCTCACCCATCTCTCTCCTCTCTCTCTCTCCTCTCTCCTCTCTCTCTAGCAATCTCTATTACTCTCTTTCTCTCCTCTCTATTTCTCTATTCCTCTTTACATTTTTGGGTCTTTCCTTCTATCTCCCTCTCCCTCCCTCTCTCTCTCCCTTCTCTCTCTTACTCTCTCCCTCTCCCTCTCTCCCTCTCCCCCTATCTATATCTCCATCTCTCTCTCACCTTCTCCCTTATCTCCTTATCGCTCTACGTCTCAATCACTTTCTCTCTTTCTTTCCCTCTCTTCCACTCGCTCACTCTCTCCCTCCCTCACTTGCCCTCTCCCTTTGTCTCCCACTCTACCTATCCCTCTCTTTCTATGTTTACCTCCATATCTCTCTCCCTCTCTCTTCTTATCTCTCTCTCCTTCTCTTCTTTTCCTTATCTCAACCTCTCTCCCTCTCTCTCTCTCCCTCACTCTACCTCGCTCTCTACCTATCTCTCCCTCTTTGTCTCTCTCCCTATCTCGCCCCTCTCCCTCTCTACCTCTCACCCTCTCTCGCTATCTTTCTCTCCCTCTCTTACTCTCTCACTCTCTCACTCTATTTTTCTTTCTCCCTCTATTGTTCTCTTCATCTCTTTCTCACTTCCTTTCTCCATCTCTCTATCTTTGCCTCTCTCTTCGCCTCTCCCGCTCTCTCCTCATCTCTCCCTCCCTTACTCTCTCCCTCTCTCTCCCTTTCTTTCTCTTGCTCTCCCTCTCATTATCCCTCTTTCTATCTCTATCTATTTGACACTCTTCCTTCTCTATCTATCTTTCCTCTCTTTACCATACTCTCTATCTCTCTCGCCCCTCTCCTCTCTCTTTCTCTCCTTGTTCCTCTCTGTCCTCGTCTCCCTATTCCACTCTCTCTCCCTCTCTTTCCCTATCTCTCCTACTCTCTCCCTCAATCTCTCCCTCTTTCTCTCCAAATATCTCCCTCTCTCCCCTCTATCTCTCTCTCTTTTTCTCTCTCTCTATATCTCTCTCTCTCTCCCTCTCTTTCTTCTTTGTCTTTCATTCTCCTTCTCTCTCTCTCCCTCCCTCTTCATCTCACCCTCCTCTTTTGTTTCTCTCCCCCTCCTTCTGCTTGTCTCTCGCCCTCTCCCTCCCTCTATTTCCTTTCTCTTTCTCTCCAACTCTCTCCCTTTCTCTACTCTTGTCTCCTTCTCTCCCTCTCCATTTCCCTCTCATCCTCTATCTCCTTACCTCCTCTCTCCCTCTTTCTCTCTTTTTCTCTCTTTCTTCACACTCTATCTTCCAATATATATATATATATATATATATATATATATCGCTCCCTCTCTCCAACTCTTACCATTCTCTCTCACTCGCCCTTTCTCTTTTTCTCTCTTAGCATTTCCCCCTCACTCGTCCCTCCCTCTCCCTTTCTCTCCTAATCTCTTCCTCACACTTTCTCCCTCTCACTTACTCCTTCTCTCCTCCTCTTTCCCACACTCTCTCATTCTCTCCTCCCTCTTACCCCTTATTTCCTTCTCTCCCTTCCTCACACTCCCTACCTATCGTTCCCTCACTAATTCTCTCTCCTCTCTCTTTCTCTCCATCTCTTTATCTCTTCCTCTCTTATTTTCTCTACCTTTCCCTCCCTCACCCTCTTTCTCTCCATCCCTCTCTCACTCTCTCCCTCTCTCTTTCTCTCTCCTTTTCGCTGTCTTACTCCCTCCCTCTCTATCTCTCTCCCTATCTCTCTCCTCCCATTATCTCTCTCCTTTTCTCTACTTATCTCTCTCTTTACCTCTCTCCTTCTCTCTTCCTTCCTCTCCCTCTTCTTCTCTCCCAATCTCTCTCCCACTCCCTTTCTTTCCCTCATTTTATCTCTCCTCCTCTCTCTTTCCACTCTCTCTTGCCCTTCTCTCTCTCCCGACTGTCCCACTTCTCTCCCAATCTTTCCCTCTCTCCTTTCTATCTCTCTTTCCTCTTTCCCACTCTATCCCTCTCCCTTTATCTCCCTCTCCCTCCCTTTTTTCTCTCGTCTCTCCTCTTCTCTCTCTCTCCACTCTCCTCTCTCTCTCTCCTTTTCTCTCTCCCTCTCCCTTTCTCCCACTCTTTTTCTCTCTCTCCCTCTCCCTCTCCCTCTTCCTCTATCTCTTTCCTTTTTTCTCTATCCTTCTCTTTCAGTTTTTCCCTCTCCCCTTCCCTCTTTATCACCCTCTCTCTCCCTCTCTCCCCCTCTCTTACTCTCTCTCCCTCTCTTCTCCTCTCTCATCTCCCTCTCTCTCCCTCGCTCTCTCTCTCTCTCCCTCACTCTATCCCTTACCCACTCTCCTTCTTTCTCTCTTTCCTTCTATCTCTCTTTTTCTCTCTCCCTCTCTCACTCTATCTTTTCCAATATCTATCACTCCCTCTCTCCCTCCCTTTCTCTCCCTCTTTCTATCCCGCCTTATTTCTATCTCTCTCTCTCCTTCACTATTTCTCTCCCTCTCTCCCTTCTTGTTTTTTCTCCCCCACTCACTCACTCTCACTCTCTCCCATTTTTTCATACCCTTTTCCATTCTCTCTCTCTCTCTTCCTCATTCCTCCTCTCTCCCTCCCTTTCCCAAACTCTTCTTCACTCTTTTTCCCTCTTTCTCACTCCTTCTCTCCCCCTCTCCCCCTCACTGTCTCCCTCTCCTTCTCTTACTCACTTTATCTTTTGATTTTTTATTCTCTTTATCTTTCTCTCCCTCTCCCTCTTTCTCTCCATTCGTCTCTCTCTCTCTCTCACACTCTCACTCGTCTCTTATGTTCTATTTCTCTTTACCTCTCACTACCTTACTATCTCCCTCTATCTCTCTCTATCTTTCTCCCCTACTCTCTCATTCATTCTCTCTCTCCCCTATCTTAATCTCCCTCTCTCTATCACTTCTCACTCTCATTCTACCCTCTCTCCCTCTTCCTCTCTTTCTCCCCCTACCCCCTCCCTCTTCCTTTCCTTCTACTCCCTCTATCTCTCTCACTCTCACTCCATCTTTTTCTATCTATCCCTCTCCCTCTCTCTTTCTATCAATGTTTATCCTTTTCTCTCTTCCCTTCTCTCACCCTCTCTCTCTCCTCTTCCTCTCTCCCTCTCTTTTCTCTCTCCCTCTCGGCCCTCTTTCTCTCTCCCTCTCTGTCTCCCTCTTTTTTCTTTCCTTCTCTCTTAACCCCCATAAAAATCCTTAATTATAAAGTGATATGTATTAGAATATTTATATATATGCATATATTAATTGCAAGTATAATTCTCATTACATCATGGGAAATTAATGCTCGAAATGTGTGATTTATATTAAATCAAAGTTATTGTGCTTGAGAATAATTATTTAATTATTAAAGAAATCAAATATGCAAAATCGAGTGTTTGAGGACTATATTCTATCCGACTTTTTTGTGATTTATGTGAGGACTTTAGAGTGATTTTTGGGTAAAACTTACAGAATAAATTGTTTTTTATCTATATATCTAATAGCTCTTTGTAAACTCTTGTGATTTTTAGATCTATGTAAAAAGAGTTACGGCCATTTTAGTACGAATCGCTTTAGAGACATCACTCGCTGAAATATTTTTAGGGGGAATGAATTCCAAGTTTAAGGTGAGGAATTTCCAAAACAATTATGAGAGGGAGGGATGTTTAGCTACTTGAACTAGATTAGTTAGAGTGTTTAGCTAGTTAACCAATTAGTTAGGACACATAAGCCCCCTTAATTAATGAATTAGGACTAGCTCACCCTAAACCCATCAAGCCCGCCACTCTCACTCTCTCTTGACTCACCAATAGCTTTCCACTCTCCCAAATTAAATTAAGAAATTTGTACACTTAATTATACTAAGATTTTAAGCATGTATATATATATAGACTAAGTGAGAATGGCAAGAAAATTTTAGGCGACTCGTAGCTACACATAAGGGAGAGAAAATGGTAAGGAAAGAGCGAAGAGAAAAGGAAAAGAAAAAGAAAGACGAAAGAAGAAAGAAAAGAAAGAAGGGGAAAGCTTAAAAAACCTTTAGGAAATTAAAGAAAACTAAGTAGGTTCCATTTATAGTTATTTTATCTCTTAATTTATTTTTTTTAAGTGTTTATTTCATGGGTTTCTAATAATTTTCAATGGTTTGCTATGGTTGTTTGTGTTGGTGTTAGGGTTTGGCAAATTGTGATGGATCTATGTGTTTGTGTTGTGATGCAAAGTTTGTTTGATGTGTTTAAATGTTTGGATGGTTTGGAAAGAAAAACAAAAGAAAACCGTATGGACCGAATTGGTTAGAGGCAAACTAGATTTGGTGTGCATGACTTGAAAAGGAAAGGAATGCACTTCTAGAGTTACCCTAGGTTAAAACCATTCGGCCAAGTGGGGGAAATTGGGAAATAATGGATCTTCCGGGGAAATTAAGGGCCTAGAATATCATGGTAACTCAATTAGGATTGAGTTAGTAGTTTAGGGTGGAAATAAATTCACTAGACATAAAAGGCAATCTATGGCCATCTTAACAACCCATTCAGCACTAACTAAAAGAAAAATAGGGTTTTAGACTTCATTAGCTAAATTGGATATTTGATGGCTAAATTTGGTTTCTTTTATGTATCTTAAGGTGTAGATCTCCTTGGTAACCCTTCTAAAGTATGGTTTGGTAAGTTATTGGCAAGTTAGTATAAAAGGAATTGACCTAGAAAGGGAAAAATAATTTCTTACTCATTTTGAGACCAATCGACCTAGAAAAGAAGATGATTAACAATGAAACCTTTCGTGTAATTAGAGATCAAGAATTAAAAGTGAACTCCAATAGAGACTAATTATTATAAGACATATAAATGGAGCATTGGAAAAAGAGAATTCAAGAAAAATCGAGACTAAGACCTAGACCCATTATGAGTCAACGTCGACTATTAAGATTAAAGGTTTGGATTAAATAAGAGATTAGCTTAAGTATGTCACACATGAATCCTTAGGATTAACCGGTCATGTAAATGAAGTAATACACCAAAAATCCAAGCCTAGACTTTCTAGGTACACGAGAAGGAAAACTCATAAGTACGAAGTAGATTTATGCAATGAATGATACCAATGAATGGGATTTGTGTTCTCGTTTGAATACTTTAAATGGTACATGAAACACTTATGACTTCTCGAGTGTGCTTTAAGACATAGGAATGGACTGAGAAGAGAATACTGATAGTATAAATAGTTGAATGTGTTAAACATAATACCGTGTGCATCACGTGCATTCGGGGGTGGTATGAAATTGAGAAAAATTATTGAGTCGTGAGATAATATGATTTGGTAACCAAATTGGATGGAATGGGTAACAACATGAAACCATGTGTGTGCTCTATTACTAACACCGTTAAGTGAGGGATAATTTTGCTAACTCTGTGCTACAACAAGGGATAATTTCGTTATGAGTAGTAGGTGATAATGAGATCACTAAGAAAGAGTAATAAAGCAAGTAGGTGATAATATGATCACCGAGAGATGGAACACCCTATTGTTAATACCTAGGGTACTCGGATTAAAATTGATGGGTAGACTGGGAAACAAACTTTATTGCATATCACGTGCATCACCCTACTTACTAAGCTTTGGCTCACCCCATTGTTGTTTTCATGTTATGACATGAACGAGTCAAAGAATTAATGATGCTATCGAGTTCTCCGAAAAGGCTCACGTGTGACACAAGTGTACCATAATTTCTTTTGACTCGTAATTTTAGGGTTGGGGTATCGATAAATAGTTTGATAGTATTGTAAATAAATTTTGTAATTTCTTCCATTGTATTACTAATATTATGTACATTGTCTTATACGTGTTTCATGTATGATAAGTCCTTAATGTATGAGCACATATGTGTTTGAGGTAAATTTGGAAATTGGTCATGTCAGCATGATGTGCTCCTTGCCTAGTCACTCCTTTTGGGTATTTAGCAAATGGGTCAGGGAAGAGGTGTCACAGGGTGGTATGAAAGCTATGGTTTAGTTCATCGGGTAGAACCTTAAGTGTCACTCGAGCTTGAGGACCAATGTGCTACTTGACGAGTAACAATTTAATTTTTTATTTTTTTAATGTGAATGATTATTATATGATTTTCATGCAGGTATATAATTATGTTCTAGAAACATTAATACTAGTAATTATTGTTATTGTACATGCCATATTTATTTCGTACACCTCGCGCTGCTAAGACGTGCCAAGAATAGGCCACCTTAGCTACCTACTAGGCCGAACTAAACAGACTTGACTATGACCCTAGATCGGGATATAGTAGCCCACGTCACTCGGATGCATGACCTAATTTAGTGAATAACATTCGCCGATGCTTCTTTACAGTAGTACCGCAGTATGGATTTCTTACGACATACTCTACGTTGAACTTTTTTACCAAGAGATTAGCTATTGTTCGAAGAGGTTGGGGAAGGGCTGATAGGCCGATTTTGTTATCAAGATTTGGTCCGACCCTTCCTTTCGATACGAGTTAGGTGGACCCGTACCCGGTTGATATATAATTGCGGTCTACCATTGCCCCTTGCTCACGACATAGTATGTATTACATCGAATGATGTCAATAACCAGTGAAGGGTCGAGCACTCCTTATCATAACACATCCGATATGTTGGTTGGATATGATAGATAGTAATGCTATCACACAATGTAGTACTTGTTATGTATTTCTTAATGTAAATAAGTACACTCTTGATTGTAAATAGAGCATTAAAAAAAACTTTTAGAAGGTAGAAGTGGTTGTAAATACCTATAATTTCATTTTCATGCGTAAGTGGATGATTTATAGTATATATTGTTTTTAATACCAAAACTAACATGGGCATAACATGGCATGTACAAAGTCCAAACATGCCAAGAAAGGAGCCAACACGAGTAGGAGGTGAAGGTACCTCCAATGATCATAACGGAAATCAATATGACGTTTTAAGTCGCATGATGGGCACGACACAAGTAAGAACATTAAGTAATACAACAACAACGAACAAGACCATGTAGAGCAAATGAGACAGCTCCTAGCTATACATCAACGACCTCCACCTCCACCACCCCAACATAAGATGACGCGGTGGAGAGGTTTTGTAAGATGAGTCCTCGTGAATGTTTCGAGGGTGTTAACCCAATGATAGCGAGAGGAATGGATTAATTTGTTAGAAGTGATATTTGAATTCTTATAATTTACTAATAATAAGCGAGTATCATGTGCCATTTTTATGCTAATGAAGGATGCCGAGCACATGGTGGGAGAGCACACGATTGATAGTGGACTTGCCTACCTTAACTTGGGAAGAATTTAAGGAGGTCTCGCTATAATAAATACTTTATGACGGACGTGAGGGTAAGAAAATTTAAGAATTCCTCGAGCTAAAGCAAGATGGAGTGTCCGTAGGTGAATACGTATGGAGATTTGAGCAAGGATGTCAATTCATCCCATCCATTGCAAGGGATGATAACTTAAAGAAGAATCGGTTTTTAACGTGGTTGAGCCCAAGTGTTCGAAGCATAGTACGAATATCTACCGCCAACACTTTTTCAAAAATGGTAGATAAAGCAATGTTGGTAGATAAAGATCGAAGGAAATTACAAAGGAAGTTTAACGGATGAGACAATCATTTTGATTAGGAGCCTCTTCCTTCGTACCACAAAGATGAGCTTTGCCTAGAAATTTCAACCAAACTAGTGGTCCAAGAAATGCACGAGCTACCGGACCATCACCTTATGCCCCGAGGCCACTATCAAGGAATCAACCGAGGCCAACAATGGGTAATGAATCTCGATGCAATAAATGTGAAAGATTCCATAAGGGGAGTGTCGACCGATTTGAGGGCCTGTTATGTTTGTCAAAGTAAGGGCATATCGCTTCTAACCGTTCGCGTACACAAAAACCAGAATCAAGAAAAGTACTCGCATGGGTTTATACAATGACCCGAGAGGAGGTCGACAAGAGGGACACGAGTAGTAATATGCAATAATGTCTACATCCTTCGTTTGATTGCTTGTGTTTTAATTGATTCTAATGCCACAAATTCATTCATATCGAAAACATTAGTAGAAAGCCTAGGTGTGAAACCCGAGACATTGGCAATAGGCTATCTAATAGCAGTCCCTTCTAGAGAATTTATGGAGTCAACGAGCCTAGTCATGCGAGTGTCCATTCCAAATTGAGGATAGGAGTTTGGAGGTTGATTTGATCGTATTGGACCTTTAAGATTTTGATTTGATTCTAGGAAGGGATTGGTTAACGAGGCATGGTGCCACCATTGATTATCAAGGGAGGAGAGTAGCTTTTGATCTACTTGGAAATCAATCATTTGAGTTTAAGATTGATGTGAAGTTTCGAGCCATGTGGATCATCTCGACCATAAAGGCTCGAAGAATGCTAGGAAAAAGATGTATAGGGTATCTAGCACACATAGTGGATAGCTAAGTAGAGCAAAAGTCAAAGACGGATGATATAGAAGTCATGCGAGAGTATCTAGATGTATTTCTAGAAAATTTGACTACGTTGTCACTAGAGACGAGAGATAGAATTTAAGATTGAGCTAGAGTCGGGTGCAACTCGATTTCTAAGACTCCCAATAGAATGACCCCAATTGGATTGAAAGAGTTGAAGGTGTAGCTATAGGACTTACTTGATAAGAGATTTATACGCCCTAGTTCCTCACCTCGGGGAGCTCCAGTATTATTCATGAAAAAGAAGGACGCGTAGTCTATGGCTATACATTGACTACCATGAATTGAATCGAGTGATAATTAAAAATAAGTACTCGTTACCTTGGATTGACGATTTGTCGATCAATTACAAGGTGTGACTGGGTTCTCCAAAATAGATATGTAATCGGGATACAACCAGCTAAGGGTAAAATCAGAGGATGTGAAGAAGATGACATTCAAGACAAGATACGGCCACTACGAATTCCTAGCAATGCCATTTGGATTGACTAACGCCCTAACCACTTTCATGGACTTGATGAATTGAGTCTTTAAAGAATGCCTAGATAAGTTTATCATCATATTCATCGATGATATCCCGGTTGACTCTTGAAGTAAGGAGGAGCATAGGGGGCATCTAAGAGCCACCTTGCAAATGCTAAGGGAGCAACGAGCTATACGTGTAATTCAAGAAATGTGAATTTTGGCTAGAGCGAGTAGCTTTTCTAGGTCATGTGATGACAAAAGAAGGCATAGCAAGAGATCCAAAGAAGGTAGAGGCTATCTAAAACTAGCCTACCTTCAAGAATGTGACGGAGGTACGAAGCTTCTTAGGGCTAGCTAGTTACTATCGGAGATTTGTGGAGGGTTTCTCTAAGATAGCTAGGCCTCTTACTAATTTAATGAAAAAGAGCATTAAGTTCTAATGGACGGATGCCTGTGAGAAGAACTTCTAAGAATTGAAGCGAAGGTTAGTCATGGCCTAAGTACTAACTATCACATTCGAAGATGGAGATTTTGTGGTTTACAAGTGATGCTTCTAGGAATGGGCTAGGAGCGATGTTTATGCAAAATGGGAAGGTAGTCGCCTATACGTCGTGGCAATTGAAGGAATATGAACGAACTTATTTGACGCATGACCTAGAACTAGCGGCAGTAGTCTTTGCCCTTAAAATCTAGAGACACTATTTATATAGGGCCAAGTGTGAGATATATACGGATCATAAAAGCTTACGATATATCTTCATACAAAAGGAGTTTAACATGAGATAACGAAGGTGGTTAAAGTTAGTGAAGGATTATGACCGTGTAATCAATTATCACCCGAGCAAAGCTAACATTATTATCGATGCTTTAAATAGAAAATCAATAGTAACGATGTGGGTAATCTAGTCGTCGATAGTGAGAGACTTACAAAAGCTGGACTTAGAGATAGTTCGATAGGATATAAGAATATTTTAGCAGCTTTATTAGTCAAATCGACTCGCAAGAAAGAATTCGAATGGGGCAACGAAACGGATGAAAAACTCGAATAAATTGAAGAAAAACATAGAGGTAGAGAAGGAATTCGATTTTGTGATGGATGACAAAGGCGTAATTAGATTTAAAGGAGACGTTATGTGTTCCCTCGATGGAAGATGTGAAGGAAGAGATATTAAATGAAGCACACTCAACTCTTCAATACACCTAGGAAGCACAAAGACGTTTTGGGACCTCGCGACAAAGTTATTGGTGGCTTGGAATGAAGAAAGATGTAGCTAATTTTGTGGCAAGGTGTCAAATTTGTCGACGAGTGAAGGCGAAACACCAAAGACCTACAGGAATGTTAAAACCATTGGCAATTCCGGAATGAAAGTGGGAGCATGTAACTATGGATTTCATCATGGGATTGCCAAGATTGGAAGGGGGTCGATGCCATTTTGGTGATCATTGATAGATTAACTAAATCAACACACTTTCTTTCGGTTAAAACCACCTATAATCTAAACTAGTACACCAAGTTGTATCTTGACGAAATTGTAAGACTACATGGGATTTTGATCTCAATTGTGTCGATTGAGATCTTAGGTTCACATCCGTATTTTGGAAGAGTTTGCACAAGGCTATGGGGACAAAGCTAAACTTCAGCATCACATATCATCCACAAACCGATGACAAATCCGAGCGAGTAATCCGCATTCTCGAAGATATGTTGCGAGTATGCATTCTAGATTGGTTCGTAAAATGGAAAAAATATATACGCTTAGTTGAATTTGCATATAACAATAGTTACCAAGCTTCAATTGGGATGGCTCCCTATGAAGCCTTATATGGTCGATGGTGTAGATCTCCCGTGAATTGGGATGAGATAGGGGAAAGGAAGTTGTTGGGACTAGAGTCGGTGCAACGAAATGACTGAAGTGGTGGATAAGATCCGCTAATGGATGAAAATAGCTTAGAGAAGATAGAAAAGCTACGTTGATAAGAGGAGGAAGGATCTCGGAGTTTATAGTCGATGACTATGCATTCTTAAAAGTTTCACCAATGAAGGGCATACTACAATTTGGGAAAAAGGGAAGTTAAGTCCGCGATACATTGGATCATTTGAAATACTAGACCGAGTAGACGACAAGGCCTATCACCCGATGTTGCCACCATCTTTAGTAGGAGTGTATAATGTGTTTCACATGTCTATGCTAAGAAAGTGTGTTAGAAAGCATAGTCGAATTTTGGAGACAGAGTCGCTAAGCCCGACTCCAAACTTAACCTATGAGGAAAGATTGGTTCGCATTCTCGATAGGCAAGTTAGACAACTAAGGAATGAAGAGATTAATCTAGTTAAATTTTTATGGAAAAATCACGACCTCGAGGAAATGACTTTGGAGCGAAAAGAAGAAATGAGAGATAAATACCTGTAACTATTTGTATGAGTCAATTTCGAGAATGAAATTTCTTTTAAGGAAGGGAGAATTGTAACCCTCGTAAAAATCCTTAACTCGTAAAACGATACGTATTAGAATATTTTAATATATGCATATACTAAATGTAAGTATAATTCTCATTACACCATGAGAAATTAATGGTTTAAATGTGTGATTTATGTTAAATTAAATTTATTTGGCTTGAGGTTAATGGTTTAATTATTAAAGAAATCAAATATGCAAAATCGGTGTTTTGAGGACTATATTTTGTCAAAATTTTCTGTGATTTATTTGAGAGCTTTAGAGTATTTTTGGGTAGAACTTAAAGATTAAAAGTGGTTTATCTATGTGTCTAAAAGCTCTCTATAAAATATAGTGATTTTTATATCTATGTATAAAGAGTTATGACTGTTTTAGGACAAGTCGCTTTAGAGGCATCACTCGCTGGAATATTTTCTGGGGAATGAATTCCGAGTTTAAGGTGAGGAATTTCCAAAAACATTATGAGAGGGAGGGATTTTAGTTACTTGAAGTAGATTAGTTAGAGTGTTTATTTATTCTAACCAATTGGTTAGGACACATAATCCCCCTTAATTAATGAATTAAGGCCAACTCACCCTAAACCCATCAAACTCACCACTCTCTATGTCTCTTGACTCACTAATAGCTTTTCACTCTCCCAAATTAAATTAAGAAATTTTTACACTTAATTCTACTAATATTTTAAGCATGTATATATATATATATAGAATAAGTGAGAATGGAAGAAAATTTTACGCGCACTCGTAGCTACACAAAAGGGAGAGAAAAACGATAAGGAAAGAGAGGAAGAGGAAAGGAAAAGAAAGAAGAAAGAAGAAAGAAAAGAAAGAAGGGGAAAGTTTAAAAAACCTTTAAGAAATTCAAGCAAAGTAAGTAGGTTTCATTTATAGTTATTTTATTTCTTAAGTTATTTTTTTAAGTGTTTATTTCATGGGTTTGTAATAATTTTCAATGGTTTGCTATAGTTGTTTTTGTTGGTGTTAGGGTTTGGCAAAATGTGATGGATCTATGTGTTTGTGTTGTGATGCAAAGTTTGTTTGATGTGTTTAAATGTGTAGATGGTTTGGAAAGAAAAGCAAAAGAAAACGGTATGGATCGAATTAGTTAGAGCCAAACTAGATTTGGTGAGCATTACTTGAAAAGGAAAGGAATGCACTTCTAGAGTTGCCCTAGGTTAAAACCATTCGGCCAAGTGGGGAAAATTGGGAAAGAGTGGATCTTTAAAGAAAATTAAGGGCCTAGAATATCATGGTAACTCAATTAGGAATGGGTTAATAGTTTAGGGTGGAAATAAATTCACTAGACATAAAAGGCAATCCATGGCCATCTTAACAACCCATTCGGCCTAACTAAAAGAAAAATAGGGTTTTAGACTTCATTAGGTAAATTAGATATTTGATGGCAAAATTTGGTTTCTTTTGTGGGCCTTAAGGTCTAGATCTCCTTGGTAAGCCTTCTAAAGTATGGTTTGGTAAGTTCTTGGCAAGTTAGTATAAAAAGAATTGACCTAGAAAGGGAAAAATAATTTCTTACTCATTTTGAGACCAATCGACCTAGAAAAGAAGATGATTAACAATGAATCCTTTCGTGTAATTAGAGATCAAGAATTAAAGGTGAACTCAAATAGAGACTAATTATTATAAGACATATAAATGGAGCATTGGGAAAAGAGAATTCAAGAAAAATCGAGACTAAGACCTAGACCCATTATGAGTCAACGTCGACTATTAAGATTAAAGGTTTGGATTAAATAAGAGATTAGCTTAAGTATGTCACACATGAATCCTTAGGATTAACCGGTCTATGTAAATGAAGTAATACACCAAAAATCCAAGCCTAGACTTTCTAGGTAGACGAGAGGGAAAACTCATAAGTACGAAGTAGATTTATGCAATGAATGATACCAATGAATGGGATTTGTGTTCTCGTTTGAATACTTTAAATGGTACATGAAACACTTATGACTTCTCGAGTGTGCTTTAAGACATAGGAATGGACTGAGAAGAGAATACCGATAGTATAAATAGTTGAATGTGTTAAACATAATACCGTGTGCATCACGTGCATTCGGGGGTGGTATGAAATTGAGAAAAATTATTGAGTCGTGAGATAATATGATTTCGTAACCAAATTGGATGGAATGGGTAACAACATGAAACCATGTGTGTGCTCTATTACTAACACCGTTAAGTGAGGGATAATTTTGCTAACTCTGTGCTACAACAAGGGATAATTTCGTTATGAGTAGTAGGTGATAATGAGATCACTAAGAAAGAGTAATAGAGCGATAGGTGATAATATGATCACCGAGAGATGGAACACCCCATTGTTAATACCTAGTGGTACTCGGATTAAAATTGATGGGTAGACCGGGAAACAAAACTTTATTGCATATCACGTGCATCACCCTACTTACCGAGCTTTGGCTCACCCCATTGTTATTTTCATGTTATGACATGAACGAGTCAAAGAATTAATGATGCTACCGAGTTCTCCAAAAAGGCTCACGTGTGACACAAGTGTACCATAATTTCTTTTGACTCGTAATTTTAGGGTTGGGGTATCGATAAATAGTTTGATAGTATTGTAAATAAATTTTGTAATTTCTTCCATTGTATTACTAATATTATGTACATTGTCTTGTACGTGTTTCATGTATGATAAGTCCTTAATGTATGAGCACATATGTGTTTGAGGTAAATTTGGAAATTGGTCGTGTCAGCATGATGTGCTCCTTGCCTAGTCACTCCTTTTGGGTATTTAGCAAATGGGTTAGGGAGGAGGTGTCGCAGGGTGGTATTAGAGCTATGGTTTAGTTAACTGGGTAGAACCTTAAGTGTCACTCGAGCTTGAGGACCAATGTGCTACTTGATGAGTAACAATTTAATTTTTTATTTTTTTGAATGTGAATGATTATTATATGATTTTCATGTAGGTATATAATTATGTTCTAGAAACATTAATACTAGTAATTATTGTTATTGTACATGCCATATTTATTTCGTACACCCTGCGCTGCTAAGACGTGCCAAGAATAGGCCACCTTAGCTACCTACTAGGCCGAACTAAACAGACTTGACTATGACCCCAAATCGGGATATAGTAGCCCACGTCACTCGGATGCATGACCTAATTTAGTGAATAACATTCACCGATGCTTCTTTACAGTAGTACCGTAGTATGGATTTCTTACGACGTACTCTACGTCATACTTTTTTACCAAGAGATTAGCTATTGCTCGAAGAGGTTGGGGAAGGGTTGATAGGCCGATTTTGTTATCAAGATGTAGTCCGAGCCTTCCTTTCGATACGAGTTAGGTGGACCCATACCCGGTTGATATATAATTGCGGTCTACCATTACCCCTTGCTCACGACATAGTATGTATTACATCGAATGATGTCAATAACTAGTGAAGGGTCGAGCAATCCTTATCATAACACATCCGATATGTTGGTTGGATATGATAGATAGTAATGCTATCACATAATGTAGTACTTGTTGTGTATTTCTTGATGTAAATAAGTACACTCTTGATTGTAAATAGAGCATTAAAAAAAACTTTTAGAAGGTAGAAGTGGTTGTAAATACCTATAATTTCATTTTCATGCGTAAGTGGATGATTTATAGTATATATTGTTTTTAATACCAAAACTAACATGGGCATAACATGGCATGTACAAAGTCCAAACATGCCAAGAAAGGAGCCAACACAAGTAGGAGGTGAAGGTACCTCCAATGATCATAACGTAAATCAATATGACGTTTTAAGTCGCATGATGGGCATGATACAAGTAAGAACATTAAGTAATACAACAACAAGAACAAGACCATGTAGAGCAAATGAGACAGCTCCTAGCTATACATCAACGGCCTCCACCTCCACCACCCCAACATAAGATGACGCGGTGGAGAGGTTTTGTAAGATGAGTCCTCGGGAATGTTTCGAGGGTGTTAACCCAATGATAGCAGAGGAATGGATTAATTTGTTAGAAGTGATATTTGAATTCTTATAATTTACTAATAATAAGCGAGTATCATGTGCCATTTTTATGCTAATGAAGGATGCCGGCACATGGTGGGAGAGCACACGATTGATAGTGGACTTGCCTACCTTAACTTGGGAAGAATTTAAGGAGGTCTCGCTATAATAAATACTTTATGACGGACGTGAGGGTAAGAAAATTTAAGAATTCCTCGAGCTAAAGCAAGATGGAGTGTTCGTAGGTGAATACGTATGGAGATTTGAGCAAGGATGTCAATTCATCCCATCCATTGCAAGGGATGATAACTTAAAGAAGAATCGGTTTTTAACGTGGTCGAGCCCAAGTGTTCGAAGCATAGTACGAATATCTACCGCCAACACTTTTTCAAAAATGGTAGATAAAGCAATGTTGGTAGATAAAGATCGAAGGAAATTACAAAGGAAGTTTAACGGATGAGACAATCATTTTGATTAGGAGCCTCTTCCTTCATACCACAAAGATGAGCTTTGCCTAGAAATTTCAACCAAACTAGTGGTCTAAGAAATGCACGAGGCTACCGGACCATCACCTTATGCCCCGAGGCCACTATCAAGGAATCAACCGAGGCCAACAATGGGTAATGAATCTCGATGCAATAAATGTGAAAGATTCCATAAGGGGGAGTGTCGACCGGATTTGAGGGTCTGTTATGTTTGTCAAAGTAAGGGCATATCGCTTCTATCCGTTCGCGTACACAAAAACCAGAATCAAGAAAAGTACTCGCATGGGTTTATACAATGAACCAGGAGGAGGTCGACAAGAGTGACACGAGTAGTAATATGCAATAATGTCTACATCCTTCGTTTGATTGCTTGTGTTTTAATTGATTCGATGCCATAAATTCATTCATATCGAAAACATTAGTAGAAAGCCTAGGTGTGAAACCCGAGACATTGGCAATAGGCTATCTAATAGCGAGTCCCTTCTAGAGAATTTATGGAGTCAACGAGCCTAGTCATGCGAGTGTCCATTCCAAATTGAGGATAGGAGTTTGGAGGTTGATTTGATCGTATTGGACCTTTAAGATTTTGATTTGATTCTAGGAAGGGATTGGTTAACGAGGCATGGTGCCACCATTGATTATCAAGGGAGGAGAGTAGCTTTTGATCTACTTGGAAATCAATCATTAGAGTTTAAGATTGATGATGAAGTTTCGAGCCATGTGGATCATCTCGACCATAAAGGCTCGAAGAATGCTAGGAAAAAGTCAGATAGGGTATCCGGCACACATAGTGGATAGCCAAGTAGAGCAAAAGTCAAAGACGGATGATATAGAAGTCATGCGAGAGTATCTAGATGTATTTCTAGAAAATTTGACTACGTTGTCACTAGAGACGGAGATAGAATTTAAGATTGAGCTGGAGTCGGGTGCAACTCGATTTCTAAGACTCCTAATAGAATGGCCCCAATTGAATTGAAAGTGTTGAAGGTGTAGCTATAGGACTTACTTGATAAGAGATTTATACGCCCTAGTTCCTCACCTTGAGGAGCTCCGAGTATTATTCATGAAAAAGAAGGACGCGTAGTCTATGGCTATGCATTGACTACCATGAATTGAATCGAGTGATAATTAAAAATAAGTACTCGTTACCTTGGATTGACGATTTGTCGATCAATTACAAGGTGTGACTGGGTTCTCCAAAATAGAGATGCTAATCGGGATACAACCAGCTAAGGGTAAAATCGGAGGATGTGAAGAAGATGACATTCGAGACAAGATACGGCCACTATGAATTCCTAGCAATGCCATTTGGATTCACTAACGCCCTAACCACTTTCATGGACTTGATGAATCGAGTCGTTAAAGAATGCCTAGATAAGTTTATCATCATATTCATCGATGATATCCCGGTTTACTCTTGAAGTAAGGAGGAGCATAGGAGTCATCTAAGAGCCACCTTGCAAATGCTAAGGGAGCAACGAACTATACGTGTAATTCAAGAAATGTGAATTTTGGCTAGAGCAGTAGCTTTTCTAGGTCATGTGATGACAAAAGAAGGCATGGCAAGAGATCCAAAGAAGGTAGAGGCTATCTAGAACTAGCCTACCTTAAAGAATGTGACGGAGGTACGAAGCTTCTTAGGGCTAGCTAGTTACTATCGGAGATTTGTGGAGGGTTTCTCTAAGATATCTAGGCCTCTTACTAATTTAATGAAAAAGAGCATTAAGTTCTAATGGACGGATGCCTATGAGAAGAACTTCTAAGAATTGAAGCGAAGGTTAGTCATGGCCTAAGTACTAACTATCGTATTCGAAGATGGAGATTTTGTGGTTTACAAGTGATACTTCTAAGAATGGGCTAGGAGCAATGTTTATGCAAAATGGGAAGGTAGTCGCCTATGCGTCGTGGCAATTGAAGGAATATGAACGAACTTATTTGACGTATGATCTAGAACTAGCGGTAGTAGTCTTTGCCCTTAAAATCTAGAGACACTATTTATATAGGGCCAAGTGTGAGATATATACGGATCATAAAAGCTTACGATATATCTTCATACAAAAGGAGTTTAACATGAGATAAAGAAGGTGGTTAAAGCTAGTGAAGGATTATGACCGTGTAATCAATTATCACCTGTGCAAAGCTAACGTTGTTATCGATGCTTTAAATAGAAAATCAATAGTAACGATGTGGGTAATCTAGTCGTCGATAGTGAGAGACTTACAAAAGCCGGACTTAGAGATAGTTCCGATAGGACATAAGAATATTTTAGCAGCTTTATTAGTCAAATCGACTCGCAAGAAAGAATTCGAATGGGGCAACAAACGGATGAAAAACCGAATAAATTGAAGAAAAACATAGAGGTAGAGAAGGAATTCGATTTTGTGATGGATGACAAAGGCGTAATTAGATTTAAAGGAGACGTTATGTGTTCCCTCGATGGAGGATGTGAAGGAAGAGATATTAAATGAAGCACACTCAACTCTTCAATACACCTAGGAAGCGCAAAGATGTTTTGGGACTCGCGACAAAGTTATTGGTGGCTTAGAATGAAGAAAGATGTAGCCAATTTTGTGGCAAGGTGTCAAATTTGTCAGCGAGTGAAGGTGAAACACCAAAGACCTACAGGAATGTTAAAACCATTGGCAATTCCAGAATGAAAGTGGGAGCATGTAACTATGGATTTCATCATAGGATTGCCAAGATTGGAAGGGGGTCGATGCCATTTTGGTGATCATTGATAGATTAACTAAATCAACACACTTTCTTTCTAGTCAAAACCACCTATAATCTAAACTAGTACACCAAGTTGTATCTTGACGAAATTGTAAGACTACATGGGATTTTGATCTCAATTGTGTCGATCGAGATCTTAGGTTCACATCCGTATTTTGGAAGAGTTTGCACAAGGCTATAGGGACAAAGCTAAACTTCAGCATCACATATCATCCACAAACCGATGACGAATCCGAGCGAGTAATCCAGCATTCTCGAAGATATGTTGCGAGTATGCATTCTAGATTGGTTCGTAAAATGGAAAAAATATATACGCTTAGTTGAATTTGCATATAACAATAGTTACCAAGCTTCAATTGGGATGGCTCCTTATGAAGCCTTATATGGTCGATGGTGTAGATCTCCCGTGCATTAGGATGAGATAGGGGAAAGGAAGTTGTTGGGACTAGAGCTGGTTCAAGCAAATGACTGAAGTGGTGGATAAGATCCGCTAATGGATGAAAATAGCTTAGAGAAGATAGAAAAGCTACGTTGATAAGAGGAGGAAGGATCCGGAGTTTATAGTCGATGACTATGCATTCTTAAAAGTTTCACCAATGAATGGCATACTACAATTTGGGAAAAAGGGAAGTTAAGTCCGCGATACATTGGATCATTTGAAATACTAGACCGAGTAGACGACAAGGCCTATCACCCGATGTTGCCATCATCTTTAGTAGGAGTGTATAATGTGTTTCACGTGTCTATGCTAAGAAAGTGTGTTAGAAAGCATAGTCGAATTTTGGAGACAGAGTCGCTAAGCCTGACTCCAAACTTAACTTATGAGGAAAGATTGGTTCGCATTCTCGATAGGCAAGTTAGACAACTAAGGAATAAAGAGATTAATCTAGTTAAATTTTTATGGAAAAATCACGACCTCGAGGAAATGACTTTGGAGCGAAAAGAAGAAATGAGAGACAAATACCTGTAACTATTTGTATGAGTCAATTTCGAGAATGAAATTTCTTTTAAGGAATGGAGAATTGTAACCCTCGTAAAAATCCTTAACCGTAAAACGATACGTATTAGAATATTTTAATATATGCATATACTAAATGTAAGTATAATTCTCATTACACCATGAGAAATTAATGCTTTAAATGTGTGATTTATGTTAAATTAAATTTATTTGGCTTGAGGTTAATGGTTTAATTATTAAAGAAATCAAATATGCAAAATCGAGTGTTTTGAGGACTATATTTTGTCCAAATTTTCTGTGATTTATTTGAGAGCTTTAGAGTATTTTTGGGTAGAACTTAAAGATTAAAAGTGGTTTATCTATCGTGTCTAAAAGCTCTCTATAAAATATAGTGATTTTTATATCTATGTATAAAGAGTTATGACTGTTTTAGGACAAGTCGCTTTAGAGGCATCACTCGCTGGAATATTTTTGGGGGAATGAATTCCGAGTTTAAGGTGAGGAATTTCCAAAAAAATTATGAGAGGGAGGGATTTTTAGTTACTTGAAGTAGATTAGTTAGAGTGTTTATTTAGTCTAACCAATTGGTTAGGACACATAATCCCCCTTAATTAATGAATTAAGGCCAGCTCACCCTAAACCCATCAAACTCACCACTCTCTATGTCTCTTGACTCACCAATAGCTTTTCACTCTCCCAAATTAAATTAAGAAATTTTTACACTTAATTCTACTAAGATTTTAAGCATGTATATATATATATAGAATAAGTGAGAATGGAAGAAAATTTTACGCGACTCGTAGCTACACAAAAGGGAGAGAAAAACGATAAGGAAAGAGAGGAAGAGGAAAGGAAAAGAAAGAAGAAAGAAGAAAGAAAAGAAAGAAGGGGAAAGTTTAAACAACCTTTAAGAAATTCAAGCAAAGTAAGTAGGTTTCATTTATAGTTAGTTTATTTCTTAAGTTATTTTTTTAAGTGTTTATTTCATGGGTTTGTAATAATTTTCAATGGTTTGCTATAGTTGTTTTTGTTGGTGTTAGGGTTTGGCAAAATGTGATGGATCTATGTGTTTGTGTTGTGATGCAAAGTTTGTTTGATGTGTTTAAATGTGTAGATGGTTTGGAAAGAAAAACAAAAGAAAACGGTATGGATCGAATTAGTTAGAGCCAAACTAGATTTGGTGAGCATTACTTGAAAAGGAAAGGAATGCACTTCTAGAGTTGCCCTAGGTTAAAACCATTCGGCCAAGTGGGGAAAATTGGGAAAGAGTGGATCTTTAAAGAAAATTAAGGGCCTAGAATATCATGGTAACTCAATTAGGAATGGGTTAATAGTTTAGGGTGGAAATAAATTCACTAGACATAAAAGGCAATCCATGGCCATCTTAACAACCCATTCGGCCTAACTAAAAGAAAAATAGGGTTTTAGACTTCATTAGGTAAATTAGATATTTGATGGCAAAATTTGGTTTCTTTTGTGGGCCTTAAGGTCTAGATCTCCTTGGTAAGCCTTCTAAAGTATGGTTTGGTAAGTTATTGGCAAGTTAGTATAAAAGGAATTGACCTAGAAAGGGAAAAATAATTTCTTACTCATTTTGAGACCAATCGACCTAGAAAAGAAAATGATTAACAATGAATCCTTTCGTGTAATTAGAGATCAAGAATTAAAAGTGAACACTAATAGAGACCAATTGTTCTAAGACATATATATGAAGTAATGGAAAAAGAGAATTCAAGAAAAATCAAGATTAAGACCTATACCCATTCCGAGTCAACCTCGACTACTAAGATTAAAGGTCCGGATTAAACAAGAGATTAGCTTAAGTATGTCACACATGAATCCTTAGGATTAACCGGTCTAGTAAACTAAGTAATACATCAAAAATTCAAGCGTAGACTTGCTAGGTACACGAGAAGGAAAACTCGTAAGTATGAAGTAGATTTATGCAATGAATGATACCAATGAATCGGATTTGTGCTCTCATTTCGAATACTTTGAATGGCACATGAAACACTTATGAAGTTCCGAGTGTGTGTCGGGACACAAGAATTGAATGAGAAGAAAATGCCGACAACATAATTAGTTAAATGTGTTAAACATAATACCATGTGCATAACATTGATTCAAGGGTGGTATGAAATTGAGAAAAATCATTGAGTCATAAGAAAATGCGGTTTGGTAACCGAATTGAATGGAATGGGTAACAACATGAAACCATGTGCATGCTTTATTACTAACACCATTAAGCGACGGATAATTCCGCTATCCATGTGCTACAATGAAGGATAATTCGTTATGAGTAATAAGTCATAATAAGATCATTTAGAGAGAGTAATAGAGTAGTAAGTGATAATATGATCATCGAACGGTCTTGCTAATACCTAGTGGTACCTAGATTAAAATGGATGGGTAGACCGAGAAATAGAACGTTATTGTATATCACATGTATTATCCTACTTACAGAGCTTCGGCTCACCCCATTGTTGTTTTCATGTTATGACAAGAATGGGTCAAAGTAGTAGGGATGCTATCGGGTCCTCCAAAGAGGCTCACATGTGACACAAGTGTATCGTAATTTCTTTTGACTATAATTTTGGGATTAGGGTGTCGATAAACAGCTTAATAATATTGTAAATAAATTTTTTAGTTTCTTCCATCGTATTGCTAATATTACGTACATTGTCTTATACGTGTTTCATGTATGATAAGTTCTTAATGTTTGAGCATATAGGTGTTTGAGGTTAATTTTGAAATTGGTCGTGTTAGCATGACGCTCTCCTTGCCTAGTCACTCCTTGTGGGTATTTACCAAGTGGGCCCGACACCCCTTCCCTTTTTCCCTCTCCTTTTTGTCATCTCTATTTCCCTCCCTCTCTTTCTCTTTATCCCTCTCTGTCTCCCTTCCCTCTCTCTCCCTTACACTTTCTTTCTCTCTCCCTTTCTCTCCCTCGCTCTCTCTCTTCATCTACTACTATTTCCCCTTATTGCTCTCTATCGCTCGCTCTCCCTATCCCTCTCTCCCTCAAGCTCTTTCCCTCTCTCTTTTTTTTCTCTCTCTCTCTATCTATCTCCCTCTTTCTCTCCCTCTCTTTCCCTTTCTCTCTCCCTATCTCTCCCTCTCCTTCTCTCCTTTATTCTCTCTCGCCCCCTCTCCTCCTCTCTCCCCCTCTCTCACTCCCCCTTTCTCCCTCCCTTTCCCTCTATCCCTTTCCCTCTCTCCTCTAGTCTCTCCCTCTCTCTCTTTTTAACACTTCCTCTTCCTTACTCTTTCTCTATTATGCTCTTCCTCTCTCGATCTTTCCCTCTCTCTCCCTTCCACTCCCACTCGCCTCTCTCCCTCTCTCTCTTAGGATTTCCCTCTACCTCTCTTTCCCACTCTGTAGTACTCTCTCCCACTCTCTTTCCCTCTCTCTCTTCCTCTCTTTCTCTATTCCACTTTCACCTTTTGAGTCTTTCCCACTATCTACCTCTCCCTCCCTCTCTCTCTTTCTCTCCCTCTCTTACTCTCTCCCTTTCTCCCTCTCTTTCCCTATCTCTCTATCTCTCTCTCCCCTTCTCCCTCATCTCCCCATCTATCTACCTCTCAACAAATTTTTCTCTCCTTCTCCCTCTCTTCCTCTCTCTTCCTCTCCCTCTTTACCTCCTCCCTCATTATGTCCCTCCCTCTCCCTCCCTCGGTCTCCATCTCTCTTTGTCTCCTACTATCCCTACCCTCTCTCTTTGTCTCTCTTTCTCTACCTCTCTATATCTCTCCCTCTCTCCCTCATCTCTCTCTCCTTCTCTCCTTTTTCTTATCTCAACATTTCGCCCTTTCCCTCTTTCCCTCTCTCCCTCACTCTATCTCACTCTCTCGCTATCTCTCGCTCTCCTTCTCTCTCCCTTCTCTTTCTCTCTATCTCTTTCTCCTTCTCACTCTCTCCCTCTCCCCCTTCCTCCCTCCCTATCTCTTCCTTTTTCTCTCTCCTACCTTTCCCTCCTTCCCACTCTCATTTTTTCTCCTAGTCCCTCTCTCCCACTCTTTTTCTCTCCTAATTACTCTCTCTTTCATAGTCTCCCTCTTTCTCTTCTCCCACTTTGTCTTTCCCCTTCTCTCCCACTCTCTTCCCTAATCTCTTCTTCTTTCTCTCCAAATATCTCCCTCTCTTCCTTCTTTCTCCCTTTATATATCTCTCCCTCTCTCTCCTTCTCTCCCTCTCTTTTTGCTTCTTTTTTCTCTCCTTCTCCCTTCTCATATCTCATTCTCCCTTGTTCTCTCTCCCTCATTCTACCTCTCTCTCACCCTCTCTCTCACTCGTTTATCTACCTCTATCCCTCCCTCTGTTTCCTTCTCTCTTTTTCTCCCTCTCTTCCCTTCTCTCCTTCTCTTCCTTTCTTTCTCACACCCTCTATCTTGCTCTCTATGGCACCTCTTCTCCCTTTTTTCTCTCTTCTTCTCTCTCCTTCTCTCACTCTTTGTCTTTCAATATATATATCGCTTCCTCATTCCATCTTTTCCCTTTCTTTGCCCCTCTTTGATTCTATCTATATCTCTCTCTCCTTATCTCTATCCTACCCTAGTTCAACCTCTCTCTCACTCTCATTATTTCTCTCCATCTCTCCCTCTTTATTTTTCTCTCCTCTCTCTCTCTCTTGCTCTCAATCTCTCTCACCATTTCCTCCCTCACTCCCTCTCCTTCCCTTTCTCTTAATCTCTTCCTCACTCTTTCTCCCTTTGTCATTTCTCCTCCTTCCCTTTATCTCCTAATCTCTTCCTCACTCTTTCTCCCTCTCTATCGCTTCTCCTCCTTCCCTTTATCTCACTCTCCCTCACTCTCTCCTTTCTCTCAACCCCTCTCTCCCTCCTCATACTCCCTCCCTATCATTCCCTCGCTAACTCTCTCTCCCTCTCTCTTTCTTTCCATCTCTTTATCTTTTCCTCTCTTATTCTTTCTACCTTTCCTTCCCTCTCCCTCTTTCTTTTCATCCCTCTCTCTCTCTCCCTCTCTCACTTTCTCCCTTTCTCTCATCTCTTTCTATCTATTTTGCTCTCTTACTCCCTCCCTTTCTATCTTTCTCCCCTCATTATCTCCCTCCTTCTCTCTACCTCTCTCCCTCTCTCTCCTTCTCTCTCCCTATATCCCTCTCTTCTTAACCCTCTCTCCCTCTCTCCCTCTCTCTCTCTCTCACTCTCTCCCTCTCTCCCTCTCTCTCTCTCTCTCTCTCTCCACTCTCTATCTCCCTCTCTATCCTTTCTTTCTCTTTCTTAGTCTCTTCCTATCTCTCACTCCCTCCTTCTTCTATCTCCCTCTTTCTCCCACTCTCTCTTACTCCCTCCCTCTTTCTCTCTTTCTCTCCCTCTAGTCCTTTATTTTTGTCTCCTTTTTTGTCTTATAGTTTCCTTCTCCATCCCTCTCTTCCACTCTCCTACCTTCTCTCACCCTCTCCCTCTATCCTTTTCCCTCTCTCTCTCTCTTTCTCCACCTCCCTATCTCTCTCCCTCTCTCTCACCTCATCTCTCTCTCCTTCTATCCTTTTTCTTATCTCAACATCTCTCCCTCTCCCTCTCTCTCTCCCTCACTCTATCTCACTCTCTCCCTATCTCTCCCTCTCATTCTCTCTCCCCCTCTCCCTTTCTAGCTCTCACCCTCTTTTGCTCAGTTTCTCTCCCTCTCTTCTCTCTCTCACGTTCTTTTTCTCTCTCCTTTTATCATTCTCTTTATCTCGTTCTAACTTCTTATCTCTCTCTATCTTTCCCTCTCTCTACCTCTTCTCTCTCTCTCTCTCTCCCTCACTCTCTCCTCTGCTCTCTCACTCCATCTCTCTTTCACTCACTCTCTCTATCTCTTCCTCTCTCCCTCTCTTTTTCTCTTACTCTCTCTCTCATTATCCCTCTCCATATCTCTAACTACCTAATAATCTCCCTTTCTCTATCTACCTTCCCTATCTTGACCACACTCTCTATCTCTTTCTCCTTTCGACTCTCTCTCTCACCCCCTCCCTCACCTGTCTCTTCCTCTTTCTCTCTCCTACCTTTCCCTTCTCCCCCTCTCCTTTTGTCTCCTAGTCCCTCTCTCCCACTTTTTTCTCTCTTAATTCCTCTCTCTCTTTTATGGTCTCCCTCTTCCTCTCTCTTTCCCTCTCGTCTTTATCCCTCTCTCCCACTCTCTCCCCCAATCTCTTCTTTTTCTCTCCAAATATCTCCCTATCTTCCCTCTATCTCTCTCTCATTCTCTCTCCCTTTATATATCTCTCCCTCTCTTTCATTCTCTCCCTCTCCCTCTCTTTTCTCTTTCCCTCATTCTCCCTTCTCATCTCTACTTCCCCCTTTTTCTTTCTCCCTCCTTCCGCCTCTCTCTCACTATTTATCTACCTCTCTACCTCTCTCTATTTCCCTCTCTCTTTTTCTCCCACTCTCTCGCCTTCTCTCATTCTCTTCGTTTCTCTCTCGACACCCTCCCTCTTACTCTCTCCGAAACCCCATCTCCCTTTTTCTCTCTTTTTCTCTATCTTTCTTTCACTCTCTATCTTCCAATATATATATCACTCCCTCTTCTCATCTTTTCCCTTTCTTTGCCCCTCTTTGATTCTATCTATATATCTCTCTCCTTATCTCTCACCCTCATTATTTCTCTCCCTCTCTCTTTTTTATTTTTCTCTCCTTCTCTCCCTCTTTCTTGCTCTCACTCTCTCTCACCATTTCCTCCCTCCCTCTCCCTCTCCTTCCCTTACTCTCCTAATCTCTTCCTCACTCTTTCTCCCTCTTTGTCGTTTGTCCTCCCTCCCTCTATCTCCCTCTCCCTCACTCTCTCCTCCCTATCACCCCCTCGTTCCCTCTCTCCCTCCTCATACTCCCTCCCTATCATTCTCTCACTAACTCTCTCTCCCTCTCTCTTTCTCTCCATCTCTTTATCTCTTCCTCTCTTACTCTCTCTACCTTTCCCTTCCTCTCCCTCTTTCTTTCCATCCCCCTCTCTCCATCCCTCTCTCACTCTCCCTTTCTCTCACTCTCTTTCTATCTCCATTTCGCTCTCTTACTCCCTCCCGCTCTATCTTTCTCCCTCCATTATCTCCCTCCTTCTCTCTCCCCGTATCCCTCTCTTCCTAACCCTCTCTCCTCTTTCTTTCTCTTTCTCTCTCTCTCTCTCTCCCTCCCTCTCTATCTCTCTCTCTCCTCTCATTCTCTCTCGGTCTCTTCCTATCTCTCACTCCCTCCTTCTTCTATCTCCCTCTCTCTCCCACTCTCTCTCTACTCTCTCCCTTTCTCTCTCTTTCTCTCCATCTAGTCCTTTATTTCTCTCTCCTTTTTTATCCTATAGTTTCCTTCTCCCTCTCTCTCTTCCTCTTTCCTATCTTCTCTCTCCCTCTCCCTCTATCCCTTTCCCTCCATCTCTCTCCTTTTCTCTCTCTCTCCCTATCTCTTGTCCTATAACTCTCCCTCTCTCCCACTTCCTCTCTATATCTCTCTCCCTTTCTATCTCTTCTATTCTATCTTTTCTTTTCTATCCTTCTCTATCCCTCCCTCTCTTCTTCTATATCTCTCCCATTCTCTCTCTCTTTTTCTCTCGCTTCACTCTCCCTCTCCCTCTCTTTGTCTCTCTACTCTCCCTCTCTCTCTCACCCTCTCGAGCGCTCCTCTCAATCTCTTCCTCTTTCCCTCTCTATTTCTATCCCTCTCCCTTTCTCTTTACCATACTCTCTCATCTTCTCTCTCCCTCTCTCTCATTATCACTCACATCCCCTTTCTACCTCTCTCTCCTTCTCTCTCATTCTCTCTCCTTTTGTCCATTTATCCCTCTCTCTCTTCCTCTCCCCTCTCCCTCTCTTTCTCTCTCTCTCTCCATCTCTCCCTCTCTATCTCTCTCTTCCTCCCTCTTTTTCCATTTCTCTCTCTCTCCTACAATGCCTCCCTCTCTCTCTTTATCATCTCTCCTCTTTACTCTCTCACTTTCTATCTCTCTCTCTCCCATTCTCTCTCTCCCATTCTCTATCTTTCTCTCTCTAAAGTCCTCTCTCCTTCTCTCTCCCTTCCATCTCTCTCTTTTTCTTTCTCTATCCCTCTTTCCCCCTCTCACTATCTCCCTCTCTCCCCATCACTCTCTCTCTATTCCCTCCTTTTCTCTCTATCTTCCTTTCTCTTTCTCTCTATCTTCCTTTCCCTTTCTCCTTTTCTCCCTCCCTCTCCCCTCTCCCTTTCTCCATCTCCCTCTCTGTCTCCCACTCCCTCTCTCTTTCTCTTTCTTCCTCTTTATCCTAATATTTCTCTCTATCTCTCCCTCTTTCTCCCTCTCCATCTTTCCCTCAATCTCTTTATCTCTCTCCCCCTTTCCCTATCTACCTTTCTCTCTCTGTCTCTCCCTTACATTCTCTCTCTAACTTGCTCCCTCTATTTTCCTCTCCCTCGCTCTCTCCCTCTCTCCCTCTCTCTCACCTTATCTCTCACCTTCTCTCCGTTTCTTTTCCCCCAATCTCTCCTACTTTTCCTCTCTCTCTCTCTCTCTCTCTCTCTCTCTCTCTCTCTCTCCCTCTCTTCGACTCCCCCTATCTCCCTCTTTTCCTCTCTCCCTTGCCTTTTCCATCACCCTCTCTCCTTATCTCTCCCTTTCTCCACCACTTTCTATCTCTCTAACCCCTTATCACTCTTTTATTATATCTCCCTCTAACTCTATCCCATTTACCCATTTTCTCCCCCTCCTCTCCATCTCCCTCTCCCTCTCCCTCTCCCTCTCCCTCTCTCTCGCTCCCTCCTCTCCCTATCTCTCTCTCTCCCCCTCTATTATTATATCTCCCTCCCTCTCTTTACCTCTCCCTCTCTCTCCCACTCTTTCTTACTCTCTCCTTCTCTCTCTCTCTCTCTCTCTCTCTCTCTCTCTCCCTCTCTCTCTCTTTCTCTCTCATTCCTTATCACTCTTTCCCTCTCTCTCTCCCCTATCTCTCCTTCTCTCTCCTAATCTCTCCATTTCTCCCTCCCTCCCTCTTTCTCTCTCTCTCACTCTCTCTTTTTCTCTCTCCTTTCTCCTCACCCTCTCTCTCTCTACCACCCTTCTTCTCTCCCCCTTCCTCTCAATCTCACCCTATCTCTCTCCTCATTTCTCTCTCCATTTTTCTCTTTCTTCTTATATATATCTCTCCTTCTCTCTTGCTTTTCCTCTACCCTCCTCTCTCTCACCCTTTCTCCTCTCTCTTTCTCTCTCTTTCTCTCTCCTCTCACTCTCTCTCCTTGTCTCTCTCTCTTTTCCCTTCCTCTGTCTCCCTCCCTCTATTTTCTCCCTCTCTCCCCCTCTCTCTCCCCTTCTTTCTATCCCTCTCGTCTCTCTCTCCCTCTCGCTTTCTCCCTATCCTCTCTCTCTCTCTCCCTCCCTCTCTCTCCCATCTCTATCTCTCTCTTCTCTCTCTCCTCTCCCTTTCTCCCTATCCTCTCTCTCTCTCTCCCTCTCTCTCTCTCCCATCTCCCTCTCCCACAATCTTTTCCTCCTTCTCCCTTTCCCTCTCTCCCTCTCTCCCTCTCTCCCTCTCTTAGCCTCCCTCTCTCTTGCTCTATTTCTCTCTCCATCTTTCTCTCTCACTCTCTCTCTCGATATATATATATATATCCCTCCCTCTCTCTCTCTCTCTCCTTATCCCTCTCTCTCCCTCTCTCTCGACTCTATCTCTATATCCCCTTCTTGCCCTCTCCCTCTTGACCTATTTCCATCTCTCTCTCATCCTCACTATTTCTCTCTCTCTCTTCCTTCCTTTCTCTCTCTCTCTCCCTTCTTTCTCTCTCTCTCTCTCTTCCTTCCTTACTCTTGCTCTCTCCCCTTCTCTCACCCTATCTCTCTCTCTCCCCTCTCTCCCTCTCTCTAATCTCTCCTTATCTCTCTCTTTTCCCTCTGTCTCCATATCTCTCTCCATCCCTCACTCTTTCTCCTTCTAACTCCTTCTCTAACTCTCTCTCCCTTTCTCTCCCTCTCCCTCTCTCTCTTTGTCTCTCCCTCTCTCCCTCTCCTTTCTCCCTCTTTCTCTCTCTCTCTTCTCTTCTCCTTTTTTCTTACCTTCCCCTTCTCCCTTCCCCCTCTCTCTTGAGCTCTTTCCGGTTGCTCTCTCTTTCTCTTCCATTATTCCTCTCTCTCTCCCCCTTTCTCTTTCTCTCTCTCCCTCTCTCTCTTTCTATCCCTTTCCCTCTTTTTTGTCTCGCTCTCCCTCTCTCCTTGTATCTATCTTTCCCCCTTTCAATCTCTCTCACTCTCTCCATCTCTCTCCCTTTCCCCCTTCCAATCTCTCTCCCTTTCCTTTTCTCTCTCCTTTTTACTCTCTCATTTTCCCTCCTTATTTCTCTCCCTTTCTCTCCTTATGTCTTTCACTCTCTCTTTCACTCTTTCGCTCTCTCTCCCTCTCTCCTCTCCCTTTCTTCCACTCTCTCCCCCTATCTTTCCCTTTCTACCTCTCTCTCCCTCAATCTCTTCCTCTCTCCCTATTAAAGGATCATGCATCCTATAGAGGTATATAATAAAATAGAATTTTTTCCTCCATCTAAAGTTTCCGAGATCAAACTCGTTAAGTCCACTATTCATATATAATGAATTAAAAGAATAAGTAAAGGATTACCTCTTATAGAACAGATTGAGCCTTTGTAAAATAGAGCAATCCAAGTGTCCAACCTCTATCAATAATCTATGCATTCCAAGCATCCATACAAGAAGCAATCGAGAGGTTATGACTTGTTTAATTTTTCTCTTACTATTATCTTATAACATGGGCATAACTTTCATAAGTCTTACTACATATAGTTAATGTCCATTCGTGACAATACTACGACTAGGGACATTTAATATCATTTAAGTGCATTAATGTTTGTCTCACATCTTTTGATCAATCATTAATGCAATGCATATCATATGGAATTCTATTTAATTCTATTCAAAATATAAATAAGAATTAATAGAAAGACTTCTTCTTATTAATAAAATAAGGAATGTAATATTACAATAAGTTAATCTATCTAAACAAGATTGGATCTTCAGCACATATACTAACACCTCTCTCTCTCTCTCTTCTTCCTCTCCCTTCCCCCTCTATCCCTCACCCTCTTGCTATCTCTCCCTCTCTCTCTCACCCTCTCTCTCTCTCTCACTCTCGCTCTCTCTCCCTCATCCTTCTGCTCTCTTATCCTTTTGCTCTCTCTTTTTCTTTCTCTTAATCTCTCTCGCCCCCTCCTTCTCTTTTTCCCTCTCCCTCTCTCCCACTCTCTCCTCTTCTCTCCCATTCTTTACCTCTCTCCTTATATCCCTATATTCCTTTCTCTCTCCTTCTCTCTCCCTCCTCCTCTCTTTCTCTCTATCTCTCTCTATCTTTCCCTCTCTCCCTCTCTCTCTCCCCTTTCTCCCTCCCTCTCTTTCTCTCTCCTTCTCTCTCCCACTATGTATCCCTCTCTTTCTCTCTCTCCCTACCTCTCTTTCCTACTCTCTTCCTCATTCTCTCTATCTCTCTCTCCCTTACCCTTCCTCTTCCTCTTTCCCTCTCTCTCTCCCTTTCTCTCCCTCTCTTTTTGAATATCTTTCCCTCTCCCTCCCTCATCTCCTTTTCCCTCTCTACCTAATCTCTTTCTCTAATCTCTCTCCCGTCATTCTTCTTCTCCCAATCTCTCCCTCTCATACTCTTTCTCCTTCCTTTCTCTCCATCTCTCCTTCCCTCTCTTTCTCTCTCCCTCTTTCTTCTCTCTCTCTTTCTCTCCCTCTCTTTCTCCCTCTCTTTCCCCCTCTCGTTTCCTCTCTCACTCTCTCTCCTAATATATCTCTCTATCTCTCTCCTTTTTCTCCCTCTCCCTCTCTTTCCCTCACTTTCTCACCCTCTCTCTCTCATTCTCCTACTCTTTTTCTCTCCCTCCCACTCTTCTTCTCTCTCTACTTCCCTCCTCTCCCTCTCTTTCTCTCCTTCCCTCTCCCCTTCTTTCTCTCCCTCTAACCTTCCCTCTACCAATATATCTTTCTATCTCTTCCTTTTTTGTCTTTCTTCCTCCATCTCTCTCGTTCTCCCTCTCTCCCTCTCCCTCTATCTCGTATCTCGTTAGTGTAGGTGCCTTAGATCCAACCATGTATGGATGAGCTTGAGTTAATGTATCATTGCATTATTTATTTTAATAATAAAAAAAATTCATTTTATTAATGTTTTCATCTACATTTTGATAGAATTAGATAGAAGTCCTTATGATATACATTTGCAATAGTGATTCATCAAAAGATATGAGACAAACACTAATGCACATAAATGATATCATTAAATCTCGTAAGTCATAGCATTGTCAAGAATGGATATTGACAAATGCATATTGACTTGTGAGTGTTATGCTCATGCTATAAGATAGCAATAGGAGATCTCACACCTATTGGCATGGTTATGCCAAAGTAAGCGCTTAGGTGATTTATGTTAGAGAACATGTAATTGGACTTAACTCACCATGAGAGCCCATTTGGTTTTAGGCTATGGGAATCTCATGCAAGATGGTTACGTATGATCCTTTGACTTCAAGTCATCACTCGTTATCTCATTGGAGGACTTATGAACTTTGACACTTTTTTCGATGGACCCATTAATGGGTTGTACGTTGGCAAATCATTAGGTGCACTAGGAATCTAATAGAGGTAGGTGTATGACTAAGATAGGATATGTTATTCTTTATATGCTAAAGGAGTTATCACATTGCACTTTGATAAATTTCTACCTAAGAAATCTATGACCATAGTAGAAGTACACCAATAGAGCATAGTTAGCCTACTCGAAGAGCTAAGACATTTGGAAATCGAAGAGAACTTGTGTGATCATGATCAAATAAGACTAATAACCAAGTTCGAGATCACACTTGTGATAATGTTAACATGATCACTAAATTGTATGGTAACCATACTCACGAAATGTAATAATGGATTAACTAATCCTCCTAGAGAATTGAATAATTATGATGTCTTACTAGAGGCCAATCTTGATTTATGTATCAAGAGATTAAAGAAGAATCTTTTATTTTTGATATATTGCCAACATATCTAGGAGCCTATTGAGTTATACGCATAAGTTTAAGTATTCACATGACAAATGACAAGCAAAGATATTAGAAAAAGTTTTCAATTATAAAAGTTTTCTATTTTAGAAAGAGTTTAGTTTTCAATTATAAAAGTGTTTTATTTTAGAAAGCGTTTCCAAAATTGGAAAGTTTTCTATTTTAGAAATTAGTTTCCTAATTTGGAAGTTAGTTTCAAATTTGAAAATAAAGAACCTAAAAGGAAAGGAGTTTCCTAATTTAGGTTAAAGGGTATTTTTGGAAAATTGTTTCTTAGTGTGGACCTCGCTAAAATAATCAAAGAATATTTATTTGGATAGTCCAAATATATTAATTGAGCTAAAATAGTTTTGACCCATTAGATTTAATTGAAAAGCTTGAAGATAATTTTGGTGGGAGGACAAAAATCAACCTTATTGGATAAGGATGAATGTTTTAAAGAGAAATATTAACCTTATTAGATAAGGTTAAATGTTTTAAAAGATAATAATCAAGTTGTCATATATAAAACAATTCCTTATCCTTAGAGGATTAGGAAGTAACAACCTAGGGTCCTTTATGGACTCAAAGCCACCATTTTTCTTATCTTTGGAGGACAACGAAACTCTTTTATAAATATACATAAGGGAGAGGAAAAATTTGGCTAAGAATAAGAAAAAGAAGGAGAAATTTTTGCCGACCTTAAAAATCACCTAGGGCACACGACCAAGAGAGAAAATAAAGGAGAAAATAGTTTTCTCCTAAACCCTAGAAAGAAATACTCTTTCCTCCTCCTTTAAGGTTGTCACAAAGTTGATCCGAATTCATTTCTAAAGGAAATACTTAATCGAAAAGATAGAGCTAGCACCGTATTGATTTTGAGTGCTCCTTAATGGATACATGGGCTACGTGAATCATCAATAGAGGTTAGACACTTGGACGACTAATCAAAGAAAAGGAATTTAGATTTGCACTATAAGAGGTAATCCTTTACTTTAGCTTATTATTCATGTATGTATGATTAGTAGATTCAACGGTATGGTCTTGGGGCCTTAGATGGAGGAAAGTTTTTTTATTCCGCACCTCCATAGGATGTATGATCCTTCAATTGGTATTAGAGGCTCGTTGAATCTTTTAATTATATGATTGGTTAATTATAATTAAGTACATGAATAAGATATTCATGATTGTAAATCTTGTATTTTGGTATTTTTGAAAAAATATGAAATCAAAATTTGGATGCGAAAATTAAACGGAGAGCATGCGAGGTTGACATTGAATGTCAACATCACGCGTGTGGTAACTCTATTTCCTAGCAGCACCTTTGGGCACATGCCGGGCGAGAGTTGATGGCTTGCCAAGTCGCACCTCTAGGCACTGGTAAGCTGATTGCCTACTAGCGTATGCACTAAGCGCATGATAGTGGCTCGCTTATGGCGCCTTCAGCTCCCTTGTCGATTACCTAAAAGGTGTGGTCGGATGCACCATAGTTTAGAGATTGAAGTCTCAAATTTAATCCCATACACATACACAATGTACTTGAATATTATTACAAAAATTATAAAATATAATTTAACAAGCAAAGGTAGATCCTATAATTATCGACCTTTTTCTAAGAGGAACCGATAGTTACATTATTAGCAATAGTATCACCTTTACTCGTCGTAGCATGAAATAAACACAAAGTGAGCCGAAGCTTAGTAAGTAGGGTGATGCATGTGATATGCAATGACCTCCTGACTTCCCTACCTTGACTCATCAAATTTTAATTCCAGGTACCTTAGTATTAGCAAGCCTACTCTAGTTTTAATCTAGGTGAACAACGGCTCACCTTCTGCTACAATGGAATCATTCCTTGTTGTAGCCACTATTAGTGAGAATCCATCATCGAAAAGTGTAGGCACACGGCTTAGAGTATGCACATAGTTGACTGCTAATACCTCTTTTATCTAGTAGGTTACCAAACCTACCGAATTTCCATTCGATTCGATTACCAAACCTCATCGTTTTCGACTCAATGGTTTTGCTCAATTTAATCCATTTCCATATACATATGATGCACGTGATATATCATGAACCACATTCCACCAAGTCATGAGTACTAAACCCGTTGATTCCGTACCATTGAGTTCACACAAGGAATTCAAGACTCGTCTAATAGGGTTACTCCATTTCATGTATCATGAGCCACATTCCATATCTCATAGGCACCATACTATTTATGTCCATACCATTTTACAAATTCAATCCACACTTGGGTCTTTATTAATATTTTCATGGTATGATCCAACTTGAACATTTTAGTACCAAGGTCCACTAAGTGTTCTTAGGATATTCAAGTCCATTTATTTTCATCCAAACTCATTTTGTTTTAGTCCAAGCCCATTTATTTTAATCCAAACCCAACTTCATTTATTTTAATTTAATTCCATTTTATTTTAATCTAAGCCCATTTTTATTCTAACTCAAGTCCATGAATTGTAATCCAACCCCATTTTTATTTTAGTCTAAGCCTATTATATTTTAGACCAAGTCCATGTGTTTTATTCCAAGTCCACTTTATTTTAAATCCAAGCCCAATCATACATATCTTCCAAACCCATATGGTTATATTAGAGTGGCTTAGGTGTCTAACTAAATACTTAGGCTAAATAAAAACCTTAACTAATCAAGTTTAAGTACCTAAACTCATTTCTTTCCATTAAATTTCGAAAATCCCTCTCCATAAACTCAAAATTTTTCTCTATACCAAATCGACCATAACTCATTATATATAGATCTAAAAATCATGAACATTTACATAGAGCTAGTAGACACATAGAGAAACAACTTTTATTCTTTCGAGTGTATCCAAAAATCAATCTAAGATCCTTAAATAAATCACATAAAGTTTGGAACTAAAAATTTTCAACATATGGTACATCCAAATGATCTGTACCAAATTAGCCATAACTCTTTATATTTAGATCTAAAAATCATGAACATTTACAGAGCACTAGTAGACACATAGATGAAGAACTTTTGTTCTTTGAGTTATACTAAAAAATCACTCTAAAATCCCAAAATAAATCATGTAAAGTTCAAAACTTTTCCACCCCTAAAATTCAAAAAATTCTCTTTTAAAATTTTTAAAACACATTTCTCATCACATATAGTTATCACCAAACCAACCCATCACACATGTATAACCATCCATCATCATACATATACATGGCATACTTTCATATTCTAACCTAAATTGTACCATGAAATACACATCCAACATTCAAAGTAAATCCATCATCAAAACATCATAAATCCATCACCAAACATCAAATTTTTAACATCAATACAAACTATCATAACCACATATTACATGACTTAAAACAAAAACCCATAAATCAAACATGTAAAAGAGAACTTAAAGCATAAATAAAACTAAAATGAAACCAAAAGAAACCTACTTACAAGTGATGTGTGCTTGGTTAATATTTCTTAGCCTTTTTCTTCTCTTTCTCCTTCCTTTCTTTCCTTTCCTTTTCTCATTTCTTTCTTCCCTTTCTTTTTCTCCTTTATTTCCCTTAAACTCACATTTTTATCTCCTCTTTTTGAAGGGCATGAATATTTTGCTAAAAAGAATGGCAAGGTTTCATCTTTTCATCCAATTTTAAAACGACACTTTTTCTTTTTATTTCTTTTATGTTTAATATGCCAAGTGTCCAATTTTTGTGGTAAGAGAGGTCAATTGATAGAGACAAAAAGAGAGGCAAGTTGGAGTGTTTGACCTTCTCAAAATTAAGTGAGAAAGTATAATGGAAGATTTTATGTCAAATCACTAACTAAAGAGAGACACTCGAAAGGTAATTAAACTAACCAACTTCCTAACCTTATTTGGTTCATAAAATTCGACCATGACTCTTAAGTGAAACATATTTTTTACTTGCATGGTCATTTTAAATATACATTATGAAAAAAATAAATAATTATTAATTAAATTTCAAAGAAAGTATTCGTATGAACAATTCCATAAACCTTAAATATTTTCACACCACAAATATAAAAGAAATGGCACATAATTTATGCTCACATAATCATGGATATTTCAAGAGATATTTGGGCTCAGGAATTAAATTTCGGTATGTCAAAATTAATTTTTTTTAAACCCAAGCATCTTAAACTCACCAAACACAAACATGACACAAAAATCATAATTGCGATCTAGTAGATGTAGATAAAATTATTTTCATACGTATAGCTACGTTAAGCAAGTTCACGGGAGTTACGGTGCTAGACGCATGGGCAATGCAGCAGACCATTTGCCAGAAGCTTTCACTCTAGGTTGATGGTTGTAGGAAGACTCACCCAAACCCAAGGGTTTGGGCTTCAAAACTAGCGATCTCGAGGCTCAAAAGCCTATGGGCCCAAAGTGGGCCTAAGGCCTAAAAAGGTTTTAAAATTAAAATTTAGAGAAATTTATAATTAATTTATGAATGAAATTGTTTCATGAGTATGCCATGTATCAATGTGATTGAAGCATGGATGAATGGTATGGATGAGTCGACCTAGTTTTATGAATGCTTGGTATTTTTTGGATAAATAGGACTCGCGTGTCTTGCCTTCTCTATTACTCTATTGTATTTCTTTTCTCATCTTAGTCTCCTTGAATGTAACTCGAGATTTCTTATTTTGAATAAATATAAAAGAAGAAGATAGGAATTAGAATAGATACAAGGAGAAGACACCAAGGAATGAAGACATTCATGAAGAATTTGTAATAATTTTTTATCTAGAAATTGACCAACGAGTCTCCTTATGGCTCGAGGGGGCTAGTATTAGAAATCTATTGTCATTCACTAGTCATGAGATGTATGAATGTGATGAGATCAATATTAGTATGTATGATTAGGAATAATGTGATTATTGTTTAGTATACATGCTAGGATGAGACCAACCTTATTAAATTCTTCAGATAAAATATTAAGTTAAATGCTTTCCAATGTTATGAGGCGAGAACTCTCTTGGTCATTATTGGCTTGTTGAGATAACTCAAGGTCACTTCTTCCTTGAGGGAAACAAATCATAACCCATGTGATGATCCCGAACGTTAGGTCTAACTTAAATGAGTTATTAGGTTTGTTGAGATAACTCAAGGTCTAATAAGCTTGTAAGCAAGGATTGATATTCATATAAGATGTGACAAGGATAAGGAGCTTTCATACAAATGGAATTAGGAATTACATTAGATATAATTGGTAAGGAGTTACCTACCTAAGCCTTCATGTATGGCTTTTTGAGGTAACTCAAGGTTAATGCATGTTAGAGGATGGGATCCTAACCTACTAAGAAAATGAATCAAAAAGTATTCTCGAGTACTATATTAAAGGTTATAGGACTTGAAGAAAATAGTGAGAGCAAACATAAATTTTACTTCTTTAATTTATGTTTTGTTTTATGTAATTTAATTAATCAAACTCGTATGCTTTTCTATCCTGTCAAGGTTGTTTCATAGTATGACTAGAAATACATCGATGAGATCGATAACTAATGGAAGGAATGCCTTAAATGACATAAACTTTCTTGACCAGAAAATGAAAGAGAAGAATGTCCTCCAACATGAAAAAATGCACTATGCGATAGACGATATGGGGCAACATGAAAGGGTACAAGAGAAGAGTTCTCGATGCATCTTAAGTATTCATGTTATTGAAGTAAATTTTTCTACCTCCAGTCCAACATCTTGGGTATTTGATATTGAATGTGGTGCACATATTTATACAAACTTAAGAGGACTAAAAGAGGCTATAAAAACTACTTCTAATGAGGTTGACTTACGCGTTGGTAATGGTTCAAGAGTTGTACCATTAGCGATAGGCACCTACGAGTTAGCATTACCATCTAGACTTGTGCTTATGCTCGAAACTGCTATTATATTCCTAGTATAACGAGGAATATCATTTTCATTTCTTGTTTGGACTAAGATGATTTTTTGTTTTTATTTAAGAACAAAAGTAGTTCCTTTTATAGAGATGGTGTTTTATATGGAAGTTCTGATGTGAATAATGGTTTATATGTTTTAAACATAGACACACCGCAGTATAACATAAATGTGAAAAGACTCAAAATTAATGATCTAAACAAAACATATCGTGGCATTATCGACTAGGCCCTATAAAGGAAAATCACATATCCAAGTTGCATAAGAATGGATATTTAGAATCATTTGATTATGAATCTTATGATGTATGCAAATCTTGTTTGCTTGGTAAAATGACAAAATCCTCTTTTGGTGAAAAAGGAGAAAAAGTTGCTGATTTGTTAGGCGTAATACATAGTGATTTATGTGGGCCTATGTCCACCTAAGCTAGAGGAGGATATGATTATTTCATAACCTTTATCGATGGTAGATCACGTTTTGGTTATGTGTATCTCATGTGACACAAATGCGAAGCCTTTGAAAAGTTCAAGGAATTTAGGTTTGAAGTCGAGAAACAAACCCACAAAAGTATTAAGGCACTTTCAATCAGATCAAGGTGGAAAGTACTTAAGCATTGAATTTTTAGATCATTTAAAAGAGAATGGAATTCTCTCACAATGGATCCCACTTGGAACACTAAAAATGAATGGTGTGTCTAAAAGGAGAAATAAGGCATCGTTAGACATGATCCGATCCATGATGATCCAAACTAATATGCCAATATCATTTTGGAAATATGCGCTCTTTATCGTGATAGTTATTTTAAACCAAGTTCCAACAAAGTCCGTTGATCGGACTCCATATGAGATATGGAAAGGAAAGAAAGAAAATTTATCTTTCCTTAACATTTGGGGTTATGAAGCATATGTCAAACGTTTAGATGGAGACAAGCTCGAGCTTGAATCAATAAAGTGCAAATTTATGGGATATCCAAAAGAAATAAATGGATATTACTTTTACCAACCACAAGAATAAAAAGTGTTTGTCACTAGGCATGCTATATTCCTTGAGAAGGAATTCATAGATGCTAGGACCGAGTGGGAGGAAAGTTGAACTCGATGAGATTCAAGAAGACTCATAAATTGACACTTGCATTCAAGGAATCCCAAGTAGAAAAGTTACAAAGTGTTGTAACTACTCCATAAACCAATACATAAGAACTTTGTAAGTCTAAGAGAAAGATATGGCTTTTAGTCTTAACACATAGAGATGTGTCTATCATACGAGACGACGAACCTAATACCTATGAAGAGGCAATGTTAGACATTGACTTTAAAAATTGGCATGAGGCTATGAAATCAAAAATGAAATCCATGTACACTAACCAAGTGTGGACTTTGGTTGATCCCCCTGAAGGTGTTAAACCTATCGGGTGTAAGTGAGTCTTTAAAAGAAAGACGACATAGATGGACATGTATATATGTACAAGGCCAGATTGGTGGTTAAAGGATATAGTCAAAAGCAAGGTGTTGATTAGGAAGAAACTTTCTCACTAGTTACAATGGTTAAATCCATTCGGATTATGGTTGCAATTTTTATATATCACGATTATGAGATATGACAGATGAATGTCAAAACTACTTTCCTTAATGAAAAATTAAATAAGGATGTGTACATGACACAACTCGATGGTTTTGTCACTAAATGACATGCAACTAAGATTTACAAATTACAAAGGTCCATTTATGGACTTTAGCAAGCATCTAGGAGTTGGAATCAATGTTTTGATGAAACAATCAAAGAGTTTGATTTTTCACAAAACGAAGATGAACCTTGTGTAGACAAAAAGGTTAGTGGGAGCTCAATTGTATTTGTTGTACTATATGTAGATAACATTCTACTAATAGGCAATAATACCACCATGTTGCAATCTATAAAAGATTTACTATGCTAAGAATTTCTCCATGAAAGACATAAGAGAGGCAACATACATTCTAGGAATCAAGATCTATAGAGATAGATCGCGAAGAATGTTAGGTCTCTCCTAAAACACGTACATTGATAAAATACTAAAAAGGTTTAGTATGGAAGAATCCAAGAGAGGACTTATTCCAATGTCACATGACATAAAAAATTCTAAGGCTAAGTGTCCTAACACACAAAACAAACGGGAAAGGATGAATCGCATTCCCTATGCATCAACCATAGGATCTATCATGTATGCCATATTATGTATGTGATTTGATGCCTCATATGCTTTGAGTATATGTAGTATATATCAAGCCGATCTAGGTGAAAAACACTAGATTTTCGTGAAGAGCATTCTAACATACTTATGAAGAACTAAGAATGCCTTCCTAGTCTTTGGAGGAGATAAACTACTCATGAAAGGGTTCATGGATGCTAGTTTTCAATCTAACCATGATGACTTTAAATCACGAGTCATGATTCATTTTTCGATTGAATGGTGGTGCTCGTTAGTTGGAAGAGTTCTAAGCAAGAAATAGTAGCCGACTCAATAATCGTGGCTGAATATATTATAGCCATAGAAGTAGCTAAGGATGCTATTTGGATTCATAAATTTTTTTCTGGACTATAAGTGGTTTCTAGCATTATTGATCCAATAGTATTATATTGTGACAACAATAGAGTAATAGCATAAGCCAAGGAACCAAGGTCTCATTAATGGTCAAAGCATGTATTGCGACACTACCATTTGATTAGAGAAATTATTAGTCATGACGATACAAGAATAGAAAAGGTCCACACTAATGATAACATAACGGACCCCTTAATGAAGCCTTTGTCACACCAAGAACATGAGTCCTCGACTCGATCCTCAAGTTTAAGGGACATGGCTGGTTAGCTCTAGTGCAAGTGGGAGATTGTTAGTGTAGGTGCCCTAGATCCAACCATGTATGGATGGGCTTGAGTTAATGTATCATTTTATTATTTTTTTTAATAATAATAAAAAAGTCATTCTATTAATTCTTTGTTTTCATGTTTAATAGAATTAGATAGAAGTCCTTATGATATGCATTTGCAATAGTGATCGATCGAAAGATGTGAGACAAACACTAATGCACATAAATGAAATCATTAAATGTCCCAAGTCATAGCATTGTCAAGAATAGACATTGATAAATGCATATAGACTTATGAGTGTTATGCTCATGCTATATGATAGTAGTAGGAGATCTCACACCTATCGACATAGTGATGCCAAAGCAAGCATTTAGGTGATTTATGTTAGAGAACATGTCACTAGACTTGACTTGTCATGAGAACCCATTTGGTTTTAGTATATGAGAATCTCATACGAGATGGGTACAAATGGTCCTTAGACTTGAAGTCCCATAGCTATCTCATTGGAGGACTTATGCACTTTGACACTCATTTCGATGGACCTATTAATAGGTTGCACGTGGGTGATTCATTGGGTGCCCTAGGAATCTAATGGATGTAGATGTATGACTAATATAGGATATATCATTCCTTGTATGCTAAAGAAGTTATCATATTACACTTTGATAAATGCCTACTCAAGAAATCTATGGCCATAGTAGGAGTACACCAATAGAGCATAATTGGTCTACTCTAAAGCTAAGATATTTGGAAATCGAAGAAAACATGTGTGATCATAATCGAACAAGACTAATAACCAAGTTTGAGATCACACTATGATATGTTGACATGAGGACTAAATTCTATGGTAACCATGCTCGTGAAATGTAGTAATGGATTAACTAATCCTTATGGAGAATTGAGTAATCATGATACCTTGATAGAGGCCAATCTTGATTTATGTATCAAGAGATTAAATAGGAGTCTTTTATTCTTGATACATTGCCAACATATCTAGAAGCCTATCGAGTCACACGCATAAGTTTAAGCATTCACATTACAAATGAGAAGCAAGGATATTGGAAAAAGTTTCTAATTACAAAAGTTTCCTATTTGGAAAAAGTTTCCAAAAATGAAAATTTTCCTATTTTAGAAATCGGTTTTCTAATTTGGAAATTAGTTATAAAGTTGGAAATAAAAAACCTAAAAGGAAAGGAGTTTCCTAATTTAGGTTAAAGAATATTTTAGAAAATTACTTCCTAATATGGACAACACCAAATAATCTAAAAATATATATTTGGATAGTCCAAATAAATTAATTGGGCTAAAATAGTTTTGACCCCATTAGATTTAATTAAAAAGATTAAAGATAATTTTGGTGGGAGGATAAACATTAATCTTATAGGATAAGGATGAATGTCTTAAAGATGAACATTAACCTTATTAGATAAGGTTGAATGTTTTAAAAGATAATAATAAAGTTGTCCACATATAAAACAACTCCTTATGCTTAAAGGATAAGTAAGCAATAACTTAGAGTCCTTTATTGACTCAAAGCCTCCACTTTCCTAGCCTTTGGAGGACAAGGAAACTCTCCTATAAATATACATGAGGTAGAGGAAAAATTTGGGTAGCAATAAGAAAAAGATGAAGGAGAAATTTCGGCCAGCCCTAAAAATCACCTAGGGCACATGACCTAGAGAGAAAACAAAAGAGAAAATAGTTTTCTCCTAACTCCTACCAAGAAATACTCTTTCCTCCTCTTTTAATATTGTCACAAAGTTTCTCCAGATTGATTTCTAAAGGAAATACTTAATTAGAAAAGGTGGAGCTAGCACCCATTAATTTTGAGTGCTTCTTAGTGGATACTTAGGATGCGTGGATCATTAATAGAGGCTGGACACTTGGATGGCTTATCAAAGAAAAACAATTTAGGTCTGCCTTAGAAGAGGTAATCCTTTAGTTTAGCTTATTATTCATATATGTATGATTAGTCGATTCAACGGCATGATCTTCGATCCTTAGATGGAGGGTTTTTTTTATTTCATACCTTTATAGGAGGCATGACCCTTCATTACCTCCCTCTCTCTCCCCTATCCTTTTTTTCCCTTTCTCCCTCTCTCCCACTCTCTCCCTCTCTTCCTCTCTCTCCCCCCTCTCTCTCCTAATATATCTCTTCATCTCTCCCTCTTTCTTGCTCTCACTATTTCTCGCTTTCTTTCTCTTCCTCTCTCTCATTCTCCCTTCCTCCATCTCTCTCTCCTTTTCTCTCACCCTATCTCCCTATCTCCCCTAATATATCTATTTGACTTTGCCTCATTCTAACTCTCCCTATTTCTTCCTCTCTCTATTCATCTCCTTCTCTCACTTTTTTCTCCACCCTCGCCCTTCTCCCTTAACTTTTTCCCCTTATATCACTCTCTTCCCCCTCTCTCTTCTCCTTCTCTTTTCCCCCTTCTCTCTCTCTCTCACCCTCTCTATTTCTCTCCCTATCTCCCACCCTTTCTCTATCCTACTCTCTCCCTCTCCTTCTCTCCCTCTCCTTCTCTCCTTCTCCCTCTCTTTCTCCTTCACTCTCCCTCTCTCTATCCCTCTTTTTATCTATCTTTGCCTCTTTTACTTCCTCTCACTCTCTCCTCTCTTTCTCTCTCTCTCCCTATATATATATATAGATATATATATTCCTCTTTCTCCCTCTCTCTATCTTTCTCCCACTCATTCTCTCCTTCTCTCTCACACTCCCTCTCTCTCCTCTCTTTGTTATCATTCTCTCTTGCCCTCTCTTTCTCCCTTAATATTTTCATCTCCTTCTCCCTCCCTCTTTCTTTTTATTATCTTCTTCTCTCTTCTTCTTGTTCTCCTTTAATATCTCTCTCTCCTTTCATCTCTCTTTGTCTCTCTTTCCCTCTCTCTCTCTATTTTCCCTCTTTATTTCTCTACCTCTCCCTCCCTCTTTACCTATCCCTCTCCCTCCCTCCCACTCTCCTTCACTCGCCCTCTCTATCCTTCACTCTCTTCCTCACTCTCTCTCCCTCCTATCTCTCTCCCTTAACCTATCTCTCCCTCTCTCCCTTACCCTTTCTATCTTTCTCTCTCACTCTACCTCCCTCCTTCCCTCTCTCCTCCCTCTCTCCCTCCCTCTCTCCCTCTCTTTATGTATCTCCTTTGATCTCTCCCTACCTCTATCTCTCTCCTTACTCTCTCCTTCTATCTCTCCCCTCCCTCTTTCTCCCTCTCTCGTCCCCCTCCCCTCTTTCTTTATCTCTCTATCTCCCTCTCTCTCTATCCCTCCCTCTTCCCTTTCCCTCTTACTACCTCTCTCTCTCCGACTTTATATCCCTATCTTCATCCCTTATTTCCCCTCTTCCTCTCTCACCCACTCTATCTCCTTCTCTTTCTCTCCCTTATCTCTCTCCCTATTCTTATCTTCCTCCTCTCTCTCTCTCGTTCACTCTATCTCTCTCTCTCTCCCTCTTTTCCTATCTCACTTTCTCTATTCCTCCCTCTCACCCCCTCCTAAGGAGAATTAAAGATAGAGATAAAAAAGGGATAGAGAGATAGAAAGAGGGAGAGAAAGAGAAAGAGAGTGAGAGTGGGAGAGAGAGTTAGGAAGAGAAAGAGAAGGAAGAAATGGGAGAGAGAAAAAAGAGGGAGAGAAGAGGAGAGGGAGATAGAGAGAGATAGTAGTAAATAGGGAAAGAGAGGGAGAGTTAGCTAAAAGGAGAGAGCAAGAGAGAGAGGAAGGGAGAGAAGGGGAGAGAGGGTTAGGGAGAAAAGAGAGAGAGAGAGAGAGAGAGAAAGAAAGAATGAGAAGGAGAAAGAAGGAGGGATATATATATATATGGAAGAGAGTGAGAGAGAAAGGGATAGACTAGTCCTTAGACTTGAATTCATAATAGTTATCTCATTAGATGATTTATGTACTTTGACACTCATTTTGATGAACCTAGTAAAGGGTTGCACATGGGTGATTCATTGGGTGCACTAGGAATCTAATAGAGGTAGGTGTATGATTAAGATATAACATGTCATTCCTTGTATGCTAAAGGAGTTATGACATTGCACTTCGATGAATGTTGGCTTATGAAATCTATGATCATAGTATGAGTACATCAATCGAGTATAGTTGGTTTACTCTAAGAGCCAAGACATTTGGGAATAAAAAAAACTTGTGTGATCATAATCAAACAAGACTTATAACCAAGTTCGAGATCATATTGTGATAAGTTGACATGAGGACTCGAAATGTATGGTAACTATGCTCATGAAAGGTAATAATGGATTAATTAATCCTCCTAGAGAATTGGATAGTCATGATGTCTTACTAAAGGCCAATCTTGATACAAGATTGTCGACATATATAGGAGATAAAAGAGGAGTCTTTTATTCTTGATACATTATCGACATATATAGGAGCCCATTGAATCATAGGCACAAGTTTAAGTATTCACATGATTAAAGAGAAGCAAAGAAATTTGAAAAAGTTTCCAATTTTGAATGTTTCCTAAAATGAAAAGTTTCCCAAAATGAAAAGGTTCCTTAATTGAATGCTTCCTAAAATGGAAAGTTTTCTATTTTTAAAATCGGTTTTCTAATTTGTAACTTGGTTCCAAATTTGGAATTAAATAACCTAAAATAAAAATGAGTTTCTTACTTTAGGTTAAAGGGTATTTTGAGAAATTGATTCTTAATAAGCACTATCTAATATTATCTAAGATTATTTAATTACATAATCCAAATAAATTAGTCGAAATAAATTAATTGAACTATAATGGTTTTGGCTCAAAAGGTTTAATTAAAAAGTCTTAAGATATTTTGGTGGGAGGATAAAAATCAACCTTATTGGATAGGATGAATGTCTTAAAGATAAAGATCAAAAGCTCACATGTAAAATAACTCTAAATCCTTAGAGGATTAGGAAGCAATAACCGAAAGTCCAACTAAGACTTATTTGTTACCCTCTCGTCCTGAGGACAAGGAAACTTTCCCCCTACATATAGGAGGAAAGGTGTAGCATAAAAAGAGAATTTTGAGAGAGAGAAAATCCAAGCAACTAAGAACAATAAAAAGGACACATAGTTCAAAATAAAAGCTGGGAGAAAATTATTTTCTCCCTAACCCTAGCACGCCATCTCCTTTCTCATCTATTTGGGTTGTCATAAAATGTTCCTAATTAAATTTCTATTGGAAACACTACACAAATCAAAAAATGTAGAGCTAGCACTTTCTCAATTTTGAGAGTTGCTTTGTGGATGCTTGGACTACATGGATTATCAATACAAGCGTTGCGTGCCAAGCCATAAGCCCGGTGTGCAAGGCCACTAGCCGGACACTCGCACCTAGGTTGTTAATTATATCCAAGTATGCACAAGCATAGCCGAAGGCTTAGGCGTCGAATCACATGGGCCCTCAAGGCCCAAAAGCCCATAGATCCAAAGTAGGACCATGGTTCAAAAAGTTCTAAATTTTAAATGTAGAGAAATTTTGATAAATTTATAAAATTACAAAAAACATATACTTATAATTATTATGTGAATGAAATGTTTTTCATTAGTATGTCATGTATCAATGTGATTGAAGCATGGGTGAATGGTATTGACCTAGTTTTATGGAATGAATGTTTGTAATTTTTAGATAAATAGGGCTTGTGTGTGTTGCCTTCTCTTATACTCTATTGTATTTCTCTTCTCATCCAACTCCCGTCAAATGTAACTTATGCTTTCTTATTCAAATAAATGTAAAAGTGAAAGATAGGAATTATAATAAATGCAAGGATAAGATACCGAGAATTGAAGACATTCTCGAATAATTTATAATAAATTTTCTCATATGAATTTAACCTCTTAGTCTCCTTATGGCTCAAGGTAGCTAGTGTTAGAGATCCATTATCATTCATCGATCCTTCGTATCATGTATGAGATGTATGCATATTATGTGATTGATATTATTATGCATATTAGAAATAATGTGATCATTGTTTAGTATGTCCGCTAGGATGAGACTAACCAAATTAAATCCTTCAAATAAAATATTAAGTTAATTGCCTTCCAACGTTATGAGGAGGAAACTGTCTTAGTCATTATTAGTTTTTTGAGATAACTCAAGGTTACTTCTTCCTCGATGGAAACAAATCATAGGCCATACAATATCCTCGAACATTGGGTCTAACTTGAATGAGTTGTTTGGTTTATTGAGATAACTCAAGGTCCAATAAACTTGTAGACAAAGATTGGTTGTCACATAAGATGTGACAAGATAAGGAGTTATCATGCCAATGAGATTAGGAATTACATTTGATGTTGGTAAGGAGTAAACATATATTATACATCTTTGATTTATGCTTTATTTTATTTTATGTAATGTAATTTACCAAATCGAACATTTTTCTATCTTATCAAATTGCACGAGTATGACTAGCAACACATCGATAGAATCGATAATTGATTAAAGTAATACCTTTAATGACATAAACTTCCTCGATTGAGAAATGAATTTGAATATAGTCTTTCACTATGGGAAAATTCTCTATATGATAGAGAAAGCTCTCCCGACTAGCCTCTTCATGATCAAGCTAAGATCATATAGCATGGATCAAAGATAGAGATGATTCAATCATTGCTGAAAGCATCATGCTTGTTGCTATGATGTTGGAGCATAGGCGCTAACACGGAGCTTATAAGCTTTTGACATTATAGCAAAGCTTAAAAGCTTATTTGAGGAGAATATAGGCATGAGTGCTATGTGATAGTAAAAGAGCCCAAATGGATGAGGGACCCAATAACAAAAAGTATGTTACCGAAATGATAGGCTATATCGATAGACTAGTTAAACTTAAAGTTAGAATGGATGCTAAATGATCCATTAATCTAGTATTACAATTGTTACCCAATAGCTTTGGACGAGTTCATCATGAACGTCATCATGATGCATAGGGAAAGACTCTTGGAGAGTTGTTATCCATGCAAAGGGAAACTCAACCCAAAATTAATAAGGAGAATAAAAGTTATGTACCTCTAGTTAATAAGAAAAAGGGTGCAATAAAGGATAAGAAATAGCCTAAAACGAAGAAGTTTCAACTGTGCCTATCGGAAGAATGAAAAAGCTCGAGGTTCAAAATAGCCCAAAGATCCAGTCTACTTTCATTGCAACAAAAAAGGACATTAGAAGCACAACTACAAGGAGTACTAGAAGGGGTGTAAAAAAAGAGTTCAACCACCATCTCAAGTATTTATATTGATTTTCTTATTTCTAAATTCCACCCCATAGGTATATCATACTATATGTGATGCTCACTTTTTTTTTAATGTATAGGAGCTTAGAAAATAAAGGAAAATAACTTCAAGGGAGATGACCTACAAGACTACAATAGATCAAGAGTTGAACTATTAAATATAGGTTTTTAAAGATGCGTTTTATAGAAATATCTTCATAATAAGTATATGTTTTAACATAACTCCCATGTATGTAACATAAATACTAAAAGACCCAAATGATCTAAAACAACTTAAATTTATAGTAACATTAACTTAGCCATACAAATGAGAATCTTATATCTAATCTACATATAAATAGATATCTAGAATTATTTGATGATGTCTAGGGAATCTTGTTTACTTTATGAAAAAACTCGAATCCCTTTTTAGTTGAAAAGGAGAAAGAGCTACTAATTAATAAAGGCCTTACACATAGACATATATGTGGGCCCATATTTACCTAAGCCATTGGAGAACATGCTTGTTATATAACCTTTAATGATAGTAGATCATGTTTTAATTATAAGACATAAGTCCAAAGCATTTGAAAGGTTCAAAATTTTTGACTTAAAAGTCAAGTGACAAACTAGTAAAAGTGTTAATGCATTTTGATTAGATCGAGGTGATGAATACTTGAATACTAAAATTTTATTAAATCTATTTAAATAGACCTCATATTAGATATGGAAAGGAAAGAAAATGAATTGATCTTTCCTTAAGATAAGGCTATAAAGTATATTTCAAAAGATTTGACAAAGATAAACTAAAGCCTAAAATCAATAAAGTGCTTTTTAGTGAGATATCCAAAGCAAAGAAAAATGGATGTCAATATCTTACCACTAGAACAAAGTGTTGTTCATGACTAAACATGTCATATTCTTTGACGAAGGATTTATGGATGCTAGAAATAGTGGAAGTAAATTTGAACTCAATAAAATTCGAATAGACTCACAAATTGACACTTTACTAAAGGAACCCTAAGTAGAATGGTTACAAAGTGTTGTAACTATTCCACAAATAAAAACATAAGAACTACATAATTTTAAAAGAAATTTGTCAAAAGACAACAGGATATGATCTTTTTATCTCAACATATAGTGATGTGAGCCTTAAAAAGGATGATGAAGCTAATGCTTATGAAATGGCATTGTTAGACATTGATTCCTAGAAAAGAAAATGAAAAGGATATGTAGATAACACAACCTCGATGGTTCTTAAGAACATGCAAATAAGATTTGGAAAATGCAAAGGTCCATTTATAGACTTGAACCACTAGGAACAAGATTCAATGTTTTAATGAAACAATCAAAGAGTCACCAAAAATAAAGATGTACCTTGTGTATACAAGAAGTTAGTGGGAGCCACTTAGTCATGGTTATTGAAAAATTAAACAAAATACTCCTCAACTATAATATTATCGGGTCACAAACTATAAAATATTACTTGGAATGTAAGGGAGAGCAACCTACAATCTAAGAGTGTAGATCTATAAAGATAGATCACTTGGAATGTAAGGAGTCTCTCAAGGAAGATACAATGACATGATACTAAAAAGTCTAGTACGAAAAAATCAAAAAAGATTTATTCCAATATCATATAGCTAGATGGCCAATAATAAAGGATCCATAGCATAAGTTAAGAAACTAAGGTCTCATCAATGATCCAAGCATGTAGTATATTGCTATCACTTGATGCTAGAGATAAACGAGTCTTAGCAATATAAGGATTGAAATGATCCATACTAATGACAACATAGTTGACCTCTTGACTAAGCATTTATACAAATAAAACATGAGACCCTTACTCGATCATCGAAATTAAGGGACACAGACTAGTTGGCTCTAGTACAAGTAGGAGATTGTTAATATAGGTGCCTGAGATCCAACCATGTTTGGATGAGCTTGAGTTATTGCATGATTGCATTATTTATTTTAATAATAATAAAAATATATTTATATTAATTCTTATCTATTTATGTTTATTAATTCAGTAGAATTACATAGAAGTCCTTATAATATGAATTTGCAATAGTGATTGATCAAAAGATGTGAGATAAAAACTAATGCATATAAATGATATCATTAAACATCCCGAGTCATAGTATTATCAAAAATGGACATTGACTATATGTAGATAGACTTGTGAGTACTATGCTCATGCTATATGATAGTAGTAGGAGATCTCACACTTTTAGGCATGGTTAAGCCAAAGCAAGCACTAAGGTAATTTATGTTAGAAAAAATATCACTAGACTTAACACACCAAGGGAGCCCATTTGGTTTAGTCTATGAGCATCTTAAACGAGATGGGTACAATCTGGTCCTTAGACTTATGATCATCACAATTATCTCATTAGATGATTTATGCACTTTGACACTCATTTCAATGGACTCAGTAAAGGATTGCATGTGGATGATTTATTAGGTGGACTAGAAATGTAATGGAGGTAGGTGTATGTGAAGGATCATGCATCCTATAGAGGTACATAATAAACAAAAATTTTCCTCAATCTAAGGGCTTAAGATCAATTCGTTGACTCTACTAACCATGCATGTATGAATTTAAAGCAATTAATAAAGAATTACCTCTTATAGTGTAGATCTAAATTCTTTTAGCCAAAAACCATCCAAGTGTCTAACCTCTATTGATAATCTACATAGCCAAACTAACTGCAAAGAAACACTCAAAATCGATAGGGTGCTAGCTCCATCTTTTTTTATTTGTGTAGTGTTTCCTAAAGAAATCTATTTTGGGCAACTTTGCAACAACCTTAAAGGAGAAGAAAAGAGTATGCCGTGTGAGGGTTTTGAAGAAAACTATTGTCTCCTTTTTTCTTTTCTTGCCATGTGCCCTAGTGGCCTTTTTCAATTCTAGCTAAAACTCTTCTTTTTACCTCTTTCTCTTGTGTTGTATATTGTACCTCTCTCACCTTCATATATTTATAGGAGAGTTTTCATGTCCTCCAAGGATAAGGAGAGAGGTGATAATGAGTCCCTTAAGGACTCTAGATTGTTGCTTCCTTATCCTCCAAGGATTAAGAGTTATTTTACATATGAACTTTTTTATCTTTATCTTTAAAACATTGATCTTTATTTAATAAGGTTAATGTTTATCCTTCCACCAAAATATCTTAAGGCTTTTAGTTAAACCTACTAGGCCAAAACAATTCTAACCCAATTAATTTATTTGGACTATCCAAACAAATAATCTTAGACTATTTTAAGGGGGTCCACATTTGGAAGTAATTTTCCAAAATACCCTTTAACCTAAATTAGGAAACTCATTTTCATTTTAGGCTATTTATTTCCAAATTTGGAACTAACTTCTAAATTAGGAAACTGATTTCTAAAATAGAAAAATTTTCATTTTAGGAAGCTTCCCATTTAAGGAAACTTTCCATTTGGGAAACCCTTTTCAAAATAAGAAACTTTCAAAATTAGAAACCTTTTCCAATATCTTTGCTTCTCATTCATTATGTGAATACTTAAACTTATGTGTATGAGTTAATACGCTCTTAAATATGTTGGCAATGTATCAAGAACAAAAGACTCCTCTTTTATCTCTTAATACATAATCAAGATTAGCCTCTAGCAAGGCATCATGATTATCCAATTCTCTAGGAGGATCAATTAATCCATTATTACCTTTCACGAGTATGGTTACCATACAATTCGATTCTTATGTCAACTCATCACAAGCGTGATCTCGAACTCGGTTATAAGTTTTGTTTGATTATGATCATATAAGTTTTCTTTGATTTCCAAATGTCTTAGCTCTTAGAGTAAATGAACTATGCTCTATTGGTGTACTCCTATTGTGTCCATAAATTTCTTGAGCAAACATTTATCGAATTGCAATGTGATAACTCCTTTAGTATACAATGAATGACATATCCTAACTTAGTCATACACCTACCTCCATTAGATTTCTAGTGCACCTAATGAATCGCCCATATGTAGCCTTTTAATGGGTTTTTCGAAATGAGTGTCTAAGTGTATAAGCCCTTTAATAAGACAATCATAATGACTTTAAGTCTAAGGACCATTTGTACTTATCTCGTATGAGATTTTCATAGACTAAAACCAAAGAGGTTCTCATGACAAGTCAAGTCCATTGATATGTTCTCTAACATAAATTATCTAAGTACTCGATTTGGCATCACCATGCCAATAGGTGTGAGATCTCCTATCGCTCTCATATAGCAAGAGCATAGCACTCACAAGTCTATTCACATATAGTCGATGTCCATTGTTGCCAATGGTATGACTCGAGATGTTTAATGATATCATTTATATGTATTAGTGTTTGTCTCATATTTTTTGATCAATTACTATTGCAAATGCATATCATAATGACTTCTATCTAATTCTACTGAATTTATAAACATAAAATACAAGAATTAATCAAATGAATGCTTTCTTATTATTAAAATAAATGATATAATAATACATTAACTCAAGCCCATCCAAATATGATTGGATCTTGGGCACTTACACTAACAATTTTCCATTTTCACTAGAGCCAATCGGCCATGTCCCTTAAGCTCAATGATCGAGTAAGGTTTTCATATTTCAGTTGTGATAAGGACTTAGTTAAGAGGTCAACTATGTTATCGTCGGTATGGACCTTTTCTATCCTTATGTTACCATGACCTTTTTTATCTCTATAATCAAGTGGTAGTAATGCGATATATGCTTGGATCGTTGATGAGACCTTAGTTCCTTAGCTAATACCATGGATCCTTCATTATCGACCATCAAGCTATATGACATTGGAATAAATATTTCTTTGGTTTTTTCATACTAAACCTTTTAGTATCATGTTATTGTAACTACCTTGGAAGACCCCTCACATTCCAAGTGATCTATCTCTATAGATCTATACTCTTAGACTATAGGTTACTCTCTCATGTCATTCTTGGGAAATTTCTTTTAGATTCCTTAATCTATTGTAGTTTGCAACATGACAATATTATAGTCGAGGCATAATTTTATGTCAAATAACCATGACTAGTAGGCTCCCATTAACTTCTTATATACAAAAGATTCATATTTGTTTTTGATAAATAATCAAACTCTTTAATCATTTCATAAAAACATCAACTTTTATTCCTAGAGGCATGCTTAAGTCTATTAATGGATCTTAGCACTTTGTAAATCTTATTCATATGTTCTTGGGAACCATCGAGTGTGTCTTCTACATATCCTTTTCATTTTCCTTTTCTAGGAATCAATATCTAACATTGTCATTTCAAAAGTATTAGCTTCGTCATCCTTTTCAAGGCTCACATCACCATGTGTTAAGATCGAGAAGATCATATCCTTTTTGTCTTTTGTTGAATTTCTTTTAAACTTATGAAGTTCATGTGTTTTTTTTTTTTTTTGCGAGAGAGTTACACCACTTTGTAATCATTCTATTTTAGGATTCCTTTATTAAAGTGTCAATTTGTGAGTCTACTCATATCTTATTGAGTTTAAATTTCCTCTCACTGTTTCTAGCATCCATAAATTTCTTCCCAAGGAATATAGTATGCCTAATAATGAACAACACTTTGTTCTAGTGGTAAGATATTGACATCCTTGTGTTACTTTGGATATCTCATAATTTAGCACTTTATTGATTTTAGGCTTTAGTTTGTCTTTGTCAAACCTTTTGATATATGCATTACAACCTCAAATCTTAAAGGAAGATGAATTCATTTTTTTTCCTTTCCCATATCTCATATGTGATCTATTTAAATAGATTTAATTAAAATCATATTCAATGTAAAGATTACAAGTAAGGAGTATTTATCAAAAATAGGAATATTAATTCGACTCACTATGGATTTATGATGTCTAACATGTGATGTCCATAGAGAATCTCATTCTCATTTAGTTGATCTAAAATTTTAGCATTTAAGTATTAATTTCCTCGATTTAATCGAGATACCTTAATCCTTTGGCTAGTTCATCACATGACTTTTCAAGACTAAACTTTTAAACCTTTGAAATGCTTTGGACTTATGTCTTATGGCTAAAACATGATCCTATCATTAAAGGTTATATGATAAGCATGTTCCTCTCTTGCTTGGGTGAACAAAGGCCCATATACATCCATATGTATAAGGTTTTTATTAATTAGTAACTCTTTCTCCTTTTCAACTAAAAAGAGATCCACGTCTCTTTGCCAAGTAAACAAGATTCCTTAGACATCATTAAATGATCCTAAATATCCTTTGTATTGGTAGGTTGGATATGAGATTCTTGCTTATATGACCAAGTTGATGTTGCTACTAATTAATTTTGTATAGATCATTTGAGTCTTTTAGTATTCATGTTATATACTTGGGATTTATGTTAAAAATATATAATTATAATCAAGATATTTCCATAAAAAACTCTCATATTTAAAAATAACCATTATTCTTAAAAATGAAATACTTATTCCAAATAAGAAATAGAAAAAGATCTTTAGTCTCAAGTAAAATAATAGTGATTGAGACTTAGCACATTCTTATATGATAGTGCTAGTGCATAAATACCTACATCTAATGGTCCAACTCTTGATCCATTATAGTCATGTAGATATTTTTCCTTGAAGCTATCTTCCTTCCTTTTCTATGCTCATATACATTTTAAAATAAGCACCACATCTAGTATCATGTACTCATGAGGTGGAATTCATAAATAAATGGATTAGCGCTAATAACATAAATACTTGAGGTGGTGGTAGAACACTTCTTTTATATCCCTTCTAGGTACTCCTTACAATTGCACTTTCAATGTCTTTTCTTATTGTAATGAAAGCAAATTGGGTCGCTTGGGTTGTTTTGAGCCTCGAGCTTTTTTACTCCTTCGGTAGGTGCGATTGAAGACTTCTTCTTCTTCTTTGGCTTTTTCTTACCTTTATTACGCATTTCCCTTATTAAATAGAAATATAGAAATTTTTTTCTTCTTCTTAATTTTGGGTTGAGCTTCCCTTAGCATGGATAATAACTCTCCAAGAGTCTTTTGCATGTACATCATGTTGAAGTTCATGATGAACTATCTAAAGCTATTAAGCAATGATTGGATTACTAGGTCAATAGATAATTCAACATCCATTCCAACTTCAAGTTTGGCCGATCTATCGATATAGCCTATCATTTTAGTGACATGCTTTCAACATTTGATCCCTTATCCATTTTGGTTCTAAGGAGCTCTTCACTATCTTATAGCGCTCATGCTTAGTATTCTCCTTAAAAATAAGCTTTTAAGCTTTGCTACGATGTCAAAAGCTTGTGAGCTTCCCCGTTGGTGCCTATGCTTTAATGTCATAGCAACAAGCATGATGCTACGAGCAATGATCACATCATGTCTATGTTTGATCCATGTTGTATAAGCTTTAGCTTAAACTAGAGGAGACTCAATTGGGAGAGCTTTCTCCATCATATAGAGAATTTTCTCATGTTGGAGGAATATCCTTAAATTCATTTCCCAATTGAGGAATTTGTACCATTAAAGGCATTACTTCTATCAATGATCAACTATATCAATATGTTGCCAATTATAGTATGCAATCTAATAGCATAAAAACGCATACGATTTAGTTAATTTCCTAAAATAAAACAAACATAAATTAAAGAAGTAAAATCTTTGTTAGGTCCAATTATTTTCTTCAAGTTCTATAACCTTCAATATAGGACCTAAGAAA